>JBAIZL010000002.1:82873348-82925848 GCA_036971475.1 Prosapia bicincta | reverse complement strand
AAAGGGCTGTATGTATGAGCCTTATGCACTACTAAACCACTGATCCGATCGCCATGAAACTTTGGGAAATTGTTGAGTACATTCCTGGGAAGGTTTCTGGAGACATAATTTTTCCAACATGTAATTTGTAAGTGCCAAATTAGCATAAAATATGACTATCTTATATTATCGAAAAACATTTAATTGAATTCATTTCAACGTTGCTAGGCAACACTCAACAATCTAAAATTATTTGAACACATTTGAAACAATAAACAAAAAATATTGTATATCCGAGTGCACTTCAATAAATAACATTCAATAAAGAACTTTCATTGCCACACTTTTCTCGATCGACTACTCTAAGTTTAGCTAATATTATGTTAATAAAATAATAAATTAAGTTTATCTAATGTTAACAGGCCATTCTATGACTTTTAGGCGATACGAAGTTCACCGGGTCAGCTAATTTATAATTCTAATTATTTAATAAAAGTAACTAAAATGAATTTTTTTGTTGACCTAGGTAAGAATTTACTTTAAAAATTGTGTTTTGTTTATATTACTTGGTAAGAAGGGAAAAATTACAAAATATGCAGAGATTTAAAACTCTAAGAATAAAAACCTCTGGTTTAAAGAGAAGTTAAACATTAAAATTAATCAATTTGAAGTTAAACAGTTTCCGTATGCCCTAAACAATTTTGTATCGTTTAAATAATATGTAACCTATTTTTTAATTTTGAATTTTTAGAAAAAAGTTTTTATTTTTTTTGTTTAAAGTTTGTTTCATAAAAGTAATCCATAATATTTTAGAGTTATAAACAGGTTAAAAGAGAAAAGGGGTAAAGCGGTAAAGATAAGCAAAATGGTTGATAAAACTTCAAAACAGTCAAACAAGGATTTATTAATATAAATAAAGTAACACAACCTATGGCTTAAAACTGATCTTCTACCATATAACCTGAAACCATGTAACATGAAACAAGCTGTTTCATGAAATCATATGTTATTACTTATTTTAAGTCAAATGCGACGAATAACTATATTCCATACTTTGCCCCTTTTGTTAAAAATTGTTCTCGCCACATCGTTAGTACGCCCCCAGAGTTGCCACGTCGTTATTACGCCACCAGCGTCGCCACATCGTTACTACACCACTAGCGTCGCCAAGTAGTTAGTATGCCTCCCAGTGTTGCCACGTCGTTAGTACGCCCCAGGTGTAGCCATGCCGTTTGTACGCCCATGGTGTTTCCACGTCGTTAGTACGCCACCGGCGTCGCCACGTCGTTAGTACGCTTACGGGGTTACCATGTCATTCCCCCAGGCTTCGCCACTTAATTAGTACTCCTCCGTTGTTGCCACGTCGTTAGTCCGCCACCAGTGTTGCCAAGTCGTAAGTACGCCACCAGCGTCGCCACATCGTTACTACACCACTAGCTTCGCCAAGTAGTTAGTATGCCTCCCAGTGTTGCCACATCGTTGGTACGCCTCAGGTGTTGCCATGACGTTGGTACCACCCCCCCCCCCCCAGTGTTGCCAGGTTGTTAGTACGCCACCGTCGTCACAACGTCGTTATTCCGCCACCAGCGTTGCCACGTCGTAAGTACGCCACCAGCGTCGCCACATCGTTACTACACCACTAGCTTCGCCAAGTAGTTAGTATGCCTCCCAGTGTTGCCACGTCGTTGGTACGCCCCAGGTGTTGCCATGACGTTGGTACCCCCCACCCCAGTGTTGCCAGGTTGTTAGTACGCCACCGTCGTCGCAACGTCGTTATTCCGCCACCAGTGTTGCCACGTCCTTAATACGCCACTCGCGTTACCACGTTCATATCTTTTACTGCAGAAGAGTGAAGAGTGAAAGGACGGTGACAAGTGCACTAAGAAAAAGGAAGATCTGTCAAAGCTGGTTGTAATGAAAACAATCGATCTCTGGAGAAAGTGGGAAGCCCCTATACCTCTCTAGCTCTGGCTATACTTTCTAATTTTAATTTTATTATAGTTATTAAATTATCTTATAAAATAACAAAGCGTGTGACAAATCTAGAGCCAATAAACCCGAAACAAATTGAACTCTTGCAAAAAGAAATCAGAAGCTTTTAAATTTGTATTGCGTACACATAATTTAATTTTTTGCTGGGAATTACAGTATGAACCTTTTGGAAAAAAATATTTACATTTACAAGATCAGGAGGTGTAAATAATAAAAGAACTATCAATTTAAGCCTTATACGAATTGGTTTACAATCTCTTGAGTAGTTCACAAGTTTTTACAATGCAAATTACTTCCGGACCCACTTGAAAGTTTCAGGTTCATTTTACTGTCTCCATTAAACAATTAAAATATTCTACAATGTTGATTTGTTTAAAAAAAACCTGTGTCACAAAAATATAATTCTATTTTATTTTAAAAACAAGTAATACAGGAACATTTTTTTCAAAGTCAAGTCCTAATGAGGTTGACATAGAAAAATTGTATTTATTTACATTTTACTTTATTATTACAATTAATGCAAATATTTATATACATATGACAGAACCACAATATAAAGTGGCAAAATAGAAAGAAAATTTCCTTGCAATTTCCCATTTTCCCCACTCTATGGTGTTGGAGTATTATTTTTATTTGTATTTGTATTTGCTTTTTTTTGTTTCTAATTTATGAACCCATTAGTTATCTATAATTTCTCAATCTATTAATTTCTTGTAATGGTTCATTATTGCGATAGACCTTCCTCTCCTAATTACATATACATCTGTCAGTAATATATTTCTAGCTATTGGAAAGTTGGCTCAGTGCCAAAGTGCTCGATATCAAACATGTAATTACTCAGTTCGAATCCAATCGGGATATCAGCTTTTTAAATTTTATTAAATAAATAAATATTTGAAAAGCTGTATTAACATCGATTGTCAACACCTAAAGGTTAAAAGAATGTATTTGAACTTGTATTGGATAAATAAAAACGTATTTTAATAACAATTGAAAATGTTTACAATATATATGTAAGGATTTGAATAAAAATATATTTACCCACTTAAACCTCTAATTTTCAACAAGAATTTTATTATTAACAGACTTATAACCTACGTATTGTTCTTGAAGGCCTAAATACCTGAGAAATATAGTTCTATTCATAGAAAAGGCTAGTTTAAGGAAGTAGGCTACTCAATGCTGACGTAATGCTCAAATCATCACTTTTTTTAACACAATAAACCTGTAAATCATGCCTTCACCGATAATTATCAATGATTGCGCAATGTCACCACAATTACGCCACAAAGGATTTCTGTAGATTTATACCCAGCATATCCTCCCACCACACGTGCAGACACTTTGTACAGGAGAACAAGCAGTATCCGGGGGAGGTACGTTTGCTAAGAACTAAATAAATTCAGTTTTATAAACATTTATGCTCAAATAAACTATTTAGCAAACGTAAGTCTCCATATATAGATTTTATGTTTAATAATGAAGTCCTTCATTGTCAGAAACCTTTCTTAAATGAAGCCCTAATGAAAAGCTATGTCCTCATATCCTACCCGCAGTAGATAGAACGTTGCATAACCTCGGGGGCTACCGAACCAATTATCCACTGGTTTACCCACTGACTAAATTAACGAGCACTTGTTATTCGTACTTTTTTGTCTTCAGTACCTTACAAGTAATATAATATTATTTTTTTTAAAGTAAAATCCTTCTCAAGTCAAAACATATTATTTTAATTTCTTTTTATTTTATAATTACAAATAATATAAACATGTATATACATATGCCAGAATAACAGTGTTAAGTGTGCAAAATAGAAGGCGAATATCCTTGCAATTTTCCATTTCTTTTTCTATGTATGGTGATGGACTATTGTTTTTGTTTGTTACTATTTATTAGTTTCCTTTTTTTTGTCACCTGCATTTTGTTGTATTTTCTTTTCATAGAGTTGTAGAGCATATTAAAATATGCGGTACTTGTATAATGATTATGAAAATGAAAACAAAATATTACATAAGTACAAGATAAAATGATTAAGCGACTAGCAATACACATGGTTAAAAAAATGGAGTAAAATAAGTGATAATTAATGAAAAAAATAATGTAAACATAAATTTAAAAAAAATAAGTATAAAGAATATGGTTGTCTTGTGCCAATTATAACTCATGATTATTTTTGACAGTCACTACCTCAACTATCTATTTTTCAATTCCTTCTATTAGCGCACACTCTCCTTATATATATATATATATATATATATTTAATATATTAAATATGGTGATATGTTTTCTTGTATATATAGTTAATAAATTTAAAAAGTATTTTGTAAAAGTATTTTATTAGATAATTATTTTTCCTGAAGATGCTGATAATTTTTTATCGGCGAAAAGCTTTGAATAAATATATTCATTAAAAGTATTCTTGTGTTTGAAATATTTTAAATTTATTAAATATATATATATATATATATATATATATATATATATATATATATAGAATATCAAATGTGTTTTCCTGTTAGAATATTTTTAAGATTAAATAATATACACTAATACAGGAATATTTAATTTATTGAATAATACACTCAAAGCTTTTCGTTGGTTTACATTACTAACATCCTCAGGAATTACAATACTAAGAATGATCATTCTTACTAGATCATTCTTAGTATTGTAACTTCTGAGGATGTTGGTAATGTAAACCAACGAAAAGCTTTGAGTTTATTATTCAATAAATTAAGTATTCCTGTATTAGTGTATATTATTTAATCTTAAATATATATATATATATATATATATATATATATATATATATATATATATCTTGTACAAATTTTCAATCGTTAATAAAATACGCTTTTATTTATCCAATTTGGTTCAAATAATTTTTTTTTTTAATCTATAGTGAGGGGCAATTGATGTTAGTTTAGTTTTTTCAAATATTTATTTAAAAATGAAACTATAAAAAATTGGGGGTCGAACTGAGTAGCTGCATGTTTGAAGTCTAGAGCTTTTTTGGCACTGAGCCCACTTTCTATAGCTGAAAATGAACTCGTAGAAATATATGAAAAACCTCAATTGTATTACCTTAAATTGTTGCCGTGGTTACCACAATATCATAAATAATGCTCTCGGGTTAAATATGAATGAAAAGAATAAAATAAACAAACAAACTTGATTAACGGTATCGAACCTTGCTTCACAAACGGACATTGCGAAAGGAAAGCGAAAAGAAACTACAGCACGATGCAAGCGATGGACAAAAAGAAACCGTATAAATAGTATCAAATAAAAATAATAGTACAACACCATACATAGAAAGGAAAATGGAAAATTGCAAGCAAATTCGCATTCTATTTTCCCACTTAATATTATTATTCTGACATATGTATATATATATATATATATATATATATATATATATATATATATATATATATGTATATATATTTATTGTATATATAAAATAAAATGAAACTAAAAATAAAATAATCTCTATTGATTTAAAAATAATAACTATTATTAAAAAAAAAAATACTTGTTTAATATTCATTCATGAGGATGGTCTACAGAAGTGAAAACATAATTGACAAATATACATAAGAGGTTTTTTTAGCATTAAACATACCGATTAGAAAATATAAATTAACTAATTAAATTCAACCGGGTGTTTAACGAAATTCCAGAAACGCATAAAGGCCTTTTGATTTCAAAGTTTAGAATAGAAGTATCTATTGTATCATAAATATGTAAGTTCATCACAGTAAGGTTTTCTTAATTATAAATTAATATTTTTATTAACTAGTAAGGAATATTAAATAATAACATTATAAATTAATAATATGCAATATAGAAAATAGCATAAACTGTGAGAAATGAGACGACTGTTGTATGAAAATCATTTAATATTTAATTTAAACAAATATAGAATAATAACGAATATATGGCTTTACATTTCACTATCATTTAAACACAGCCTCCAAATAACCTCTAAATTGAGTCGATACAGCTATAACTTCCAATTCATGGGTTATGTTTTGCTTTTGGAAATTTTGTTCCTATTACGAGATATTAAATTTTCTCCATTCTAAAAATGACTAGTGGCCCGAAAGATGTATTATTTCGCTAAATAATATCTCCAAAATACGTGGTATTTGTAACATTTGTTACGTTTCGGTTAATATCTAAGGTAGGCTAAGATGTAAATAACTAGGATGGCTAGAATAACTAAGTAAAGGATAGGATATCGAATACGAAAACAACTTCAAAGGAATTCGTTTCTGTTCGTGCGGTAAGAAACTGGCATTAAAGTTGCTCAGAATTGAAGGTTCTGTTCCATTGTTGGTGACGTCAATAGTAATAACATACTTTCACCACTAACGATTATGATTAAAGCTTAAGTTATTTTGTTTCAATGACACGCAATTCGCAAAACAAGCCACTTTTAATAAAATGACATCGTGTTAATTTCTATTACTTTTTTTTATTTATGTTGTGAAAATAATTAAATGACACAGTTTCCTGATGTTTTAAAAGCCAGAATCGGTAACCTTCATCAGGTACTTAAAAAGTATATTAAGTAAAAATTCGATCTATGTTTCAGCTTCCTTGTTACGACGGATTTTTAAAATTTTTATAGTCACTTGCGAGTCGTCGTTTTTTACGTTATCAAGGACAATTCCATAAGGTAGAGTACTACACGTGATCATCACATTTGTGACAGCTGTCTGCTGTCTTGTCGCGCACGAATAATGGTAAACATCTGCTAAAATTAAAATATTATAAGGAATAAATGTACCTCACAATGTTTAGTTTTATAGTCACGAGGAAATAATTTTTGTTCTGTTTTTATTAAATTCCTTCTATTAGATCGCGCTCTCCTCATGTATGTCTTGTACAAATTTTTAATAAAATACGGCTTTATTCATTCAATAACAATGAAATAATTTCTTTTAACCTGTAGTGGATGACAATTGATGTTATATAGGTTTTTGAAATATTTATTCATTAATTTAAATGTAAACAATTTGTTGTCCCTGTTGGATTCGAACTGTGGATCTATATGTTTGAAAACCAGCACTTTTAGCATTGAGCTAACTCTACCATTACTAGAAATCTATTACTTGAAGGTGTATATGAAATTATAAGAAAATGGTTCCTTGCAATAGTGAAGCATTACAAGAGGTGGATGAAATAAGAGGTTATATACCACTATCAGCTTCGTAAATTAGAAACGAATAAATAAACCGTATTGATAGTAAAATATAAAAATAACAGTTCAACACCATACATAGAAAGGAAAATGAAATTGGAAGGAAATTCGCTTTTTATTTTGCCTCTTAATATTGTGATTCTGTCACACACACACCCCCACACACACGCACCCCCCCCCACACACACACGCACCCCCCCACACACACACAATCACACACACACACAAATATATATATATATATATATATATATATATATATATATATATATATATATATATCAACAGCCTTCCAGAGAAGAGGATACCCAAAAAGACTCATTGAAAACCAAATTCATTCAGCACAATCCTCGGTTCGCCCCAAACCACAAACAGAACAAAATAAACTGTCTTTAATAACAGACTATCATCCTGGTCTACATAAACTCAACAAGATATTGAGAGATGGCTTTAAAATTCTTCAAGCTTCCGTCCACACCAAAAATCTTTTCACCGATCCACCGCAAATTTGGTACAAGCAACCTCCCAACTTGAAAAACATCCTAGTACATCCTAAACTACCAGACCCTGATGCAGAGAAACCACACAAACTTCCTCATGGCTCCTTCCCATGCAATAGACCTAGATGCAAGACGTGTCCAATACACCCCTCAGCAAATAGTTTCAACAGCCAAACAACAAAAATGGCCTTCAAAATACAGGGTCATCATAATTGTACATCGAAAAATGTCATATACCAGCTACAATGTAAACTTTGCTCAGCACAGTACATAGGCCTGACCACGGATGGTCTGAATATCAGAATGAATGGCCACAGACATGATGTTAAAATTATGAATATGGATAGACCAACAGCTCAACATGCTGCGAGTCACAACATCGCAACTTTTGATGACTGCTATACCACAAAAATAATTAAATCACTCCCCCCTGATTGCAATCCCTCAGAACTGAGAAGGTGGGAACTATCATACCAGTGGTATACCAAGTCCAGAGAATCCCCTAACCTCAACATCAGATAAATCATTTTTTTTTTTTTTTTTTTTTTTTTTTTTTTTTTTTTCCCAATAACCTTATCTCTTTTCCTCTGACAGACTTATATAAACTATAATCACTCATATGCTCATGGAAACAATTTATATATATATATATATCTTTAATCTGTGCATCTGTGTCATCTGATTTCTACTCTACACAATCTGTGATTACAACTTATTTTATTTCATTCTCTCATATTTCTTTTTGTGTTTTCTCTTCGATTGATAAAGACCACTGTGTGGTTGAAATATATCATTGTTTAAGTGCTTTTATGTGTTTCTATTTCAAGACTACAGTGTGGACTCTTACCAAGGTAAGTCTGTCAGTCTCCTAGTCCAAAAAATCTATATATATATATATATATATATATATATATATATATATATATATATATATAACCTATAAACATATTTATATTATTTGTAATTATAAATAAAAAAATTAATTACTAAAATAAAATTGTTCTTTGTTGACCTCAGTAGGAATTGATTTTAAAGTCTTTTTTATATTAATTCTGTATAGTTACAAATAATGCCTCAGGCCTTAGCCTTAGCGATGGGGCCAATGCAGTCTTAATGCTAAGTAAAACCAATATAAATTTATTTAAAAAATATTTGATTTGACGTTGAAGAATGATAAGTAGAATGTATTTCAACTCACCGTAAACCCATAGAAGAGGAATGGGCACGACCTGTGTGCTTGTGAAAGAGTTTAAAGACAGAAAGTGTAACCTGAAAAGATCGGAAAGTAGAGCACAAAGATAGATGCGAGATTATGAAATACCTAAAACTCATAATATAAAACACTACCCCTATAACTTCAAGCTCCAATTCATAGCATCCCGAATCCGCTCACCAGCTTCAGTACCAAAACGCGGAGGTGCTAATACCATTGGTACCTATATGCTAAAGCCTCGTAGCCTTACTATAAGACCTGATTTCGTCCCTGGGACGAGACGAGGGTTCTAAACAGAGTCTAAGGTTTGCAGAGTTACACTGAATCAGATAAGCCCCCCAAATAATGGATGGTCTGTACAGTTAGAATTAGTTCAGTCCAAGTAATATATACTTAAGGTTTAACAGTGCCTCTGACCTTGAGATCGCTAGGGCGGACTGGGCTGCAGTGCGTGGTCAAAACCCAACACTTTTGAAAACACCAGTGCCGTGTTTAAAGTGTAAACAAAATTATTTAATTCGGTTAGCAAGATTTTTAGGCTAGTTGTATTAAAGTTCTTGCTAGTGTTGGGCTAGTGTGTCAGAGTTTAGCTCTACGTGTTTTGTTGAGTAAAATACAAAAAGTAACATGATTTTTAAAAATTAAATATTAACTCTATATGGGAGAATAACTTTCCCCAAAAGGGGTAAAATATGCAATATAGTTATCTCGTCACATTTGGCTTAAAATAAGTCATAACTTATGGTTTTATAACAACTGATTTTGTGTTATAGGTAATTTGATAGAGAGTTGTTTATAACGCATAGGTCATGTTACTACTTCTATATGTATTAGAAAATGAATGTTTATATCTATGTATGTATGTACAGTGAGTGAGGTTTAACCGTGTCTCTGACCTTGAGATCGCTAGGATGGACTGGGCTGCAGTGCGGGGTCAAAACCCAACACTTCAGAAAACATTAGTGTCGTGTTTAAACTGTAAACAGCTCTAATTAACTAAATGATAATACTGTAATAGTTTAATGTATACATGATCTTTAAATGTGTGGCTCTGCTTCTGCAAAGAAAGAGACGCGAATACGAAAGAGACGATATATGTATTGTATAATGTTTTCAGTTAGGCTAGTAGTTAAATTCTAGAGCAGAACGAGGGAGACCGTTAAACCTTACGCACTTTACTTAACCACTCGCGGTTGGCCTTACATAAGAGCAGGACCCTTAGACCTGATTTTAGAAAGAGAAGTGCGGCAACTCAATCTTGAGGTTTTGTCTACAGATGTTTATATATTTAATTTTATTCCCTTGATATAGTGTTATTAATATTTATTTATTGTTATATTTCTTAATTATGGTTACGTTTTATTCATATTTATTTGTATACTGTTATATTCTGCACCATTGTGCATTCTTGTTATTTATTGTTAGGTTTTCCTTTAGGTTATATAGTTGGTTTGTGTTAATATATTTCCTTATTATTATTGTTAGTAATTTTGTTAGTTAAATTTAGCTTTTAGACCGTTAATGTTTTTAGCAATGGTAACCAACATACGTTTTTGGCCAGGAATAGTTTTGTAAAAAATAATAAAAATTAATGTATACATATGTAAACGTTATAAATTTTTTCGCATTATTAATGAATTCTGAGGTATTTCTTTTTTCTTACTAAAAGTATCGTTTTATCCTGAAACATTTCACTAAATGTACAAAAGTAAGTTGCCTGGCAACGGAAAATAAAATCCTACAACAATTGAAACCTATAACCGTTCATACTGATAAAAAATAATATGTATAGTTGTACTCGCATAATTTATCAAAGTAATCTACAAAAGTTTGTACATCCAAAGGTTTTTGGTTCGATCATGTTATTAATTTATGAAGACAAAATTGTAGGTTCTACTAGTATTAGAATAAATTCTTACATAAAGTGTGTTATTTTGTAAAAGAATTTTGTTGTCTTGAGTTTTTAATTTTTTTAATATTTGAACTATATCACATCTATAAATAAATGAATGTATGTATGTATGTATGTATGTATGTATGTATGTATGTATGTATGTATGTATGTATGTATATATGTATGTATGTATGTATGTATGTATGTATGTATGTATGTATGTATGTATGTATGTATGTATGTATCTATGTATCTATGCGCCTTATGAATTATTAAATAACTGATCTGATCACCATGAAACGTTAGGAAATTGTTGAGTACATTCCTGGTAAGTCTCAAGGGCATAGCCAGGGGGCACATGAGCCCCTCAATCGAACTAATTTTAGCAGGAAAATATTAACCAAAAAAACGACGCTAGGTTTTACCAAAACAGCTTCCCGACGACATAACAATTTGTTCAACTATTTTTTAAGTATCAAAATAGCATAAAATAAGACTTTTTATCTTATCTTATCTTAAGACATTTCATTGAATTCATCCACAATTTTGGTTGCTAAGCAACACTCATAAAATTAAAATAATTTTACTTAATTTTGAAAATCAATGTTTTTCACATTAACAGCTGTATGGCTTGCTCTGTCTGAAAACCTTCCGAATTATTTGTGTACACACCAGAGAGAAAAACCAAAAATATTGTATATCCGAGTGCACTTCAATAAATAACATTAAATCAAGAACTTTTATTGTCACACTTTTCTCGATCGACTACTATAAGTTCCGCTATTATTATATTAATAAAATACTAAATTAAGTTCAGCTAATGGAAACACCCTACGAAGTTCGCCGGGTCAGCTAGTTTAATATAATTTTTAAACTTAAAATGATTTTTCCATGAAGACTTAATCATTTTTACATATTTTTCTGTCTGTAAAATTATAATAATGACCAGTAATTGATTGAAACGCCATATATATATATAGTTTGGATGATTGAGTTCGTAAATAAATACTTAAAATCCTACATATTTCGCAGGGATATCCTTGATAAGAAGTTAAATTTAATCACATTACTAGGGTAGTTAATGAAATGACATAAGAAGATAAAAAAACAACTCTGTGGCTGATTTGCTTTAAGAAAAACAATTTCTTTGGTCAAAAAGTACGTCTTTGGTCAACAATGCATTATTAAACCTAGAGTGAAGGCTTATAATATGATTTTGTTAAATTTTACAGATATATCGTCGTTGCTTTAGTAAGGAAAATGTAGACATATATATGCTAACCTATAATAGAAAACAAATTTCTTTGGTCAGAAAGTACGTCTTTGGTCAACAATGCATTATTAAACCTAGAGTGAAGACTTATGATATGATTTTGTTAAATTTTACAGATATATCGTCGTTGCTTTAGTAAGGAAAATATAGACATATATATGCTAACCTATAACAGAAAACAATATTGCTACTTCTGTATTGATTATGCAAGTTTTAAAAAAATATTACAGAAATACATGATAATGATTAAACGAGTAACAATATACATGAGTAAAATATGGAATAAGATTAGTGATAATTAAAACGAAAAAATGTAAAAATAAATTTTAAAAAAATTAGTCTAAAGGATATGGATGTCTTGAGCCAATTATAACTCATAATCTCAACTGCCTATTTTTCAATTCTTTCTATTAGTTCACACTCTCCTTATATATATATATATTAAATATGGTGATATGTTTTCTTGTAATATAGTTAATAAATTAAAAATATTTCATAAACAAGAATACTTTTAATGAATATATTTATTCAAAGCTTTTCGCCGATAAAATAGTATCAGCATCTTCAGGAAAATAATTATCTAATAAAATGATATTCTAATAAATGATATTAGATAAATGATTATCTATTAAATAATTTTATTAGATAATTATTTTCCTGATGATGCTGATACTATTTTATCGGCGAAAAGCTTTGAATAAATATATTCATTAAAAGTATTCTTGTTTATGAAATATTTTAAATTTATTAATTATATATATATATATATATATCTTGTCGTTAATAAGATAAGTTTTTATTCATCCAATCAAGTTAAAATACATTTTTTTACCTACAGCGAAGGACAATTGATGTTAATCTAGTTTTTTTCAAATATTTATTTACAAATCAAAATATAAAAATGTGGGGTCTACTGAGTATCTACGTGTTTGAAGTCTAGAGCTTTTTGCCACTGACGCAACTTTCTATAGCTAGTAATAAACTTAATGCTTCATATGAAAAACCTCCATGTATAGCCTTAAACTGTTACCATGGTTACCACAAAATATAAATATTGCTCTAGGATTAAACATAAATGAAAGGATAAAATAAACAAACCAACTGGATTAACTATATAGAAACTTGCTTCATAAACGGACAATGCGAAAGGAAAGCGAAAAGAAACTACAACAGAATGCAAGCGACGAACAAACAAAGCGTATAAATAGTAACAAATAAAAATAATAGTCCCACTCCATATGTGAAAAGGGAAATGGAAAATTGCAAGGTAATTTGCTTTCTAATTTACCACTTAGTTATATTATTCTGACATATGTATGTACATATTTATAAAATAAAATGAAATTAATAAGGAATATATATATATATATATATATATATATATATATATATATATATATATATATATATTTAACGTTATCCATTGTTTTTCCGTTGCACTGACTTTATAAAGTTAATATATTACTATGTAAGTAATTTTATCCACCATTAAGTGCAATAATTTTACCTTGAGTGATGAGGCACCTTTCGGTCAATTGACCATTGTGGAATCACTGATGTTTTTCTATTGTAAATGTTCGGTCTGTGAAGTTGGTGTTTGTTGACGTTACGCGCACTTTTTCTTGATCTGTGTGTATGATATTTCTATATAGTATGTCTTCTGTATATGTTGTTTGTAGATTCATTAGATTGTTGTGTATGTTTTTATAAATGTGGTATTTTTCTAGTGAGTTTAGTTCTATTGGGTTGTTATTTATTTCAAGTATGGTTAGGTTATTTTCGTAATTTGTTATTTCGTGTTTATGGGATATTAGGTGTGCTGCAACATTTGATACTTTAGAATTTTTGTTTTTGAATGCTCTATAATGTTCTTCAAATCTTATTTTAAATGTTCTGGTTGTTTTTCCTATGTAAAAAGCGTTACAGTTGTTGCATGTGATTTTGTAAATTCCTGATAGGTTATGTTTTTCTGAATTTGTTTTGTGGTTTGTGTTATTAAGATATTTTATTATTTTGTTGTTTGGTTTGTAAGTTGGAGTGTAGTATTCTTTGTTGTATATATTTGTTATTGTTTCTATTTTGTTATTGGTGTATTTATATTTTAGGTAGATTTTTATATTTTCATTATTTTTGTGTTCCGGTTGTAGTGTTGTGTTGAGGTTAGGTTTTTTTGTGAATTTATTGTATATATATTTTTTATAATGTGTTTGTTGTATCCATTTTCTATTGCTATTTTTGTAATGTTATCTAATTCTTCAGAACATACTATATAGAAATATCATACACACAGATCAAGAAAAAGTGCGCGTAACGTCAACAAACACCAACTTCACAGACCGAACATTTACAATAGAAAAACATCAGTGATTCGACAATGGTCAATTGACCGAAAGGTGCCTCATCACTCAAGGTAAAATTATTGCACTTAATGGTGGACAAAATTACTTACATAGTAATATATTAACTTCATATATATATATATATATATATATATATATATATATATATATATATATATATATATATATATATATATATATATATGTTAACCTATAACAGAAAAAAATATATAAAATTGAAACCTAATCAATACTTGAAATTATTGACACCTAACAAACAATGTTTTTGTACTTACTTGAAACCTTATGTATTCAATCTATTAATGATACTGTGTCTCATATTATTTATATTTTAGCTACTAATGTAAAACAAACAACAGTTTTATTTTTAAATGACACTTTATCAACGACGTTCGTAAACATTATTGTACTCGTCCATTTTATTAAAACGGCGGAGGTAATGTGTATGTATATTTTATTTAAATCGATGCATACTGAACTTATTACTGTGCCTGATTTGAAACGACTTATAGCGTACGTAATCTGAATCCTACAGTAGTTCTAGCCAATGGCTGTTCAGAGAATTCGAAGCAGTTGACGGCTTTTATACGTCAATAGCTATAGAAGTTCTTTAAGATTAAAAACTCTTTTGGAAATCCGTCTTATTGCGTGCATGCACCATATAACGAGAATATCTTTCGAATTTCTAGCTTCTAGCTTTTACTATTTCTGATCTACGATGATTTTCAGACAGTTATTATTCATGACAAATTTTATAACTGTTAACCTTAAATTAAAGAAACCTATTTGCATTTAATCTTTATCATCTATGTGTCATAGACATCCTTGTTCTCTTCAGTTAGATTAAAAAGGCTGGAATAATGTAGGCTAAAAAGTTAAATTATATTTTATTTAAGTTGATAACAGCTCATTATTAAACCGAATTCTAAACAGCTGATGAAGGTTGTAGGGGCTCTATTCAATGGCTATTCAGAGAATATGAAACAGTCGATCGCTTACATGTGCCAATAGGTGCCGAAGTTCTTTGAGAAAATTTTAAAAAACCTTAAAAATTTGTAAAATTTTTCTTAGTGCACAATAAAACGAAAGTATGCTCTAAATTTCTAGCTCTTACTTTCTATAAATTGCTGCTCTATAATCATTCCGACTCAGTCAGTCATTATTCACAACTCTTATATATTGAAACATAACCTCCAAACAGTTTCAGGTGGAGACGAAAACAGCTGTTAGCTTTAACCGCCATGTTTTGCAATCGGAAATCTTCGGAACAACATCGTTGATCTCCGGATTGTTACAAACTTTTCTTGTCAATTCCTAAATTATTACTTCACGTTTTACGGATTTATTTTAATGTAGGGCTTTTCAATTTGCTACGCCTATGAAATTACACTAAAAAAACTGTTTCATTTTACACTTTATAAAAATTGATAACCTTTACTATTGTAACTGGATAAATGTGCTAAATAATGTTAAAAAAGCAATTTAAACTGGGTTTACATAACCTGAAACTGAAATTTTGCGAAAGGGATAATTATTATGAGAATTAGCGAATATGCGAGCGTACGTACATCGTGCATGCAACATGCGAGGCTCGATTCATGCAAACTGCTGTCTTGCTTGCCCGTCAACATAACTTCTCGTTTCCTGTAAGTGATATAATACGTGCGCTCGAAATTATTTATAGAGCAATAAAAATGCCGCGGTAATTCAATAACTAAGTTACGGAAGCCGGAGAAAAGTACTATATTTATAGCCACTTGAGGACACAGTAGCACGAATATGGTTATTAAAACCTTGCAAGGTGTGGTTAACATACAAGCTAAGTGTTTCTGGAAGAGTTTTATTTCACTTGAAATTGGATATAAATCTTGTATTTACGTCATCCTTCCAGTAGGCCAATTTTTAAGAGGAAAGCATATCTCCTGGTATTTATGGGCACTAGAATAATAATAATGGGGAAAGAAAGTGTTTTCAGCTGATTTTCAAGGTGAGAACCATGTTTCAGAATAGCATTCAAAACCCAGCGCAGTCCAAATTGAAAAAAGTTAAATAGAAATTCAATATATACAGTTTGTACTGTAAATGAACTCCTAACTAAAGGCAGGCAGAGTAAATTTACTCATAAATGAGTTAAGTTGATTAGTCCTCACTTAAGAGAAGCAAAAATGGTTGCCATGTTTAAACGATAGAACAATCTCTCTCTTTCTGTCATTCTTTCTGTCTTCTAAGGGATTCCCAAACATTTTGGTACCATGCCCCCTCCTCTTTAAAAGCCATTAAGGCTCCCTTCCCCTTTACACTATAAATAGTATGGGCATATGTAAAAGAAACAAATATTATATATATTTAAAACAATTTGTTTAATTATACATACATTACAAGAAACGTGATATGACATTCAAAGTTTTAATTTGCAAGGTAAATTGTAACTGATAAGAGAAAAATCTGTTAGTGAAATGGATGAGCTTGCAGTATATATTTGAGGAAAACTTATATTTCTATTATAAATGTGTACATTTAATTAAAAACGTCTAAACATCATGCCCAATAAAATTACCTATGTACAAAAAAAAATCTGAGTAAATTTTGTATTAAATTATAATAAATTGTGTACTTAAATTTTAACTAAATGACAATTTATGTTATTATTTTTCAACTTACCTCGAGCCTTCCATGGCCTGCCTCATGCCCCTAAATGAGGAGCGCCCCCTAGCTTGGGAACCTGTGTCCTAGAATATAGACCTACATACCCATTTACCTATACTCACCAGCTTACACTGCCCATTGACGATTATTGTATTAAATATAATGATGATATTATACTTCTTGGTAAATTCGCTCATTAAAATAAACACTCACTTATTAACTGATTCCATCTTCACGTGAGCTACTAGTTTTTAACTTTTTTTTTAATACAGGCTAATGACAGATCACAAACAATTTGGTTTATTAAAACACTCAACGCTTCAAATTTCTTTCCGAAATTCCTTTTCAAGAGCTCAATTTTAATTAAACAATTACAAAACATAACCTACTATTTATAAAATACGTAACATATATAAAACATAATAAATATCAACAAATTATAAAGCTCTTAATAAATATCCATTTACAAGTCAAATTTTCTCTTATCTATCGTTTGTGGGCGAGAAGATGAGATGTTCAAAGTTTGCAGCAGCTGGGATTATTATTTTAGACGAGTATGGTGTTTTTTTAAAAAAAGATGAAAAGTTCTTTGGTGTAAACAGTGGTTGTGTTATCGTAAACACAATCTCATCTGAATCATTTGAATCACCTAAACAACTACAGCGATCCAGTAGCGCTCTAACGACGAACCGAATAAAAATAGGCTGATCAACGTAAAAGACAAAGTTCGTCAGGAACATTGTTCTGCTACAACCACACAAGCGATGAAAACGCTCGTACCATGTTCCCATGTTACAGCAAGGTTAACACAATGCACAATTAATGCTTTTCAATTGGTTACCGTTTTTTTTTTCATTTTAACATACCATTTACCAATCTTTTCTAAACAGCAAATCCACATTTCTTCCGAATATCTCGGTTTCGTCTCTATGCAGTTACATCCTCCAAACACTTCAGTATTGTCTTAATAAGATTCCTTCAGGGTCATAAAACATTTCCGTTTTTAAAAGGGCTTGAAGTTATAAAAAAAACCAATAAAAAAACTGGGTTTATCGGAACCGAACCCAAGCAAAAAGAATTCACTGTCTAAAGAATTTATGCCACATTGGGGTCAAAAATAAAATAAGTGTATTTAAATATTTTAAAAATATTTTCGATATACTCTATTGACAAAAGCTTGTTTAAGCTGTACAGTGCGTGACACAGGAGTGTTTATAAATAGAACAAAACAATGTTACCGCTCGCTAATTATCTGTGTAATATATTTACCGTATATGGTCAAAGCTAAAAATAAAAACAGAAGGCAATCGTGTGCGGAACGCTGCCTAGGCTACAAAGGTTCGCTATGCAGAAGGACGCCGAGTTAGTCGAATAACTGTGAGATACAAAGGAGCAGAAATGTCACGCGAGCCGTCAAAATAGAAGTTTCAAAACTGTTGCTTAATCTTGCCGTTGAAGTCCCGTCTAATACTCGTGTTTATATACTGCTAAATACATAATCGGTTGTAGTTGATTATCGATCCTTAAAAGGTTTAATTTCGCTTTGAGTGCTTGTTTCTGAAATCGATAAGTTATGGAAACGTGACGTTTCCCCGGTAACTATCCAGAATTATTTAGAAAAAGCTCGATCTTCATCAGAACCTGACCACTGGGATAAAGAAGATTGCTAAGGAACTTAAAACGGATCTGGGAAGAATTAAAGCAAAAAAGATCTATTGGCAACGATGCGGAAGTAATACGAGTAGATAGGTCAACGTGAACAATAACATGCAAAATTATAATTTTCCAACATGGAAAATGTGCTGAACGAAAAATGGAAGAAGCTAATGAACGTGAAGATAATACGATACGTACCCTACTAAAGGGTTGTAGGAGAAGGAGGTACTCGAGGTATTACAAAACAATAAGATGGTGTCAATTCGAATACGTTAAAGAACAATTTTTTTTTTTAGTTTGGTGAAATGTTTTACGGAAGAGAGTTTTTATTTAAGCGCAAAACACAGTTAACATATATTTATCTTAATTAATAAGGAGTATTAGTAAAATATACTTGTAGAACAAATTTCAGTACCTTCTGCCTTTCCTAACATCAAAACAACGTTATTTGTGACGTGTTTCTGATTAACTCCATTATCAAAACCCTTTTCTTTCTTTCTTTATCCAACGCCTGCCCTTGGTAACTCGACCATTTGGCATCGTGCAGACCAGTAGAGCTTGGAGAGTCTGGTTTTTGGGTCGCTATTGTATGCTTCGAGCTGTGGGCAGGCAGGAAGATGGTCTCCATTCATCTCTTGTGGTCTGCTCGAGTATAGCGCAAAAATTATCAAAATCCGAATCGCTTCAACGAAGAATAATGTTTTGATGTTAGAAAGTGGAAAAAGTACCACATATATTTACAAATTATTCTAACGGTAACAAGAATGATTTTATTAAAAATTTCAAATGGATTTTGAAAATAGTGTTTTTAAAAGGAAAACCCCCTAATTTTCCTTGGAAATATAAAGGATTTTCTATTTTACAAAAACTCATTTTAACGATTTTCCTCATTTAACTTTTCGTTTTTCGTTATAGTTAAATTCTTTTGCTCTTAAATTTGCTTTAATTCTCTCTCAAGGATCATACAGTACACACAATTTCCAAGCTTTTAGCTCATTTTAGAAGGTTATAACTGTATTTTAATATATTTAAGAAATTTATTACTTACTTTTAACCTCTAAAAAATGTATTAATTTTGAAACCTAACCATATTTATTCGCTAAGGGCAAATATATTACTTTCCTATATTTATATAAAGCCCTGGATATTGAATAATGTTTGTATTTTGACCTTTGTTTTTTTAAAGTTTTTATTTTTTATGCAAGGGCTACTTATAATTAATGTGCTTTTTGGTTAAATATTTGTGTTTTTGTTATCTAGCTTTATTTTTTATTCCGTTCTTTAACGAATATCAATTTCTAAACTGATTAAGAATAATTTTAACAAATTATGGATCTTAAAAATTGTATCATTGCTAAGAAATGAGACAGCAGACAGCCCTGGCTAATATAAGCTCTATTAATGGGTCATAAGGAAATCGGACAAATCGATTTTGATAACGTATTGATAGATTTGGAAAAAAAGGAGGAAGAGGGAAACTGAAATTAGATAACAACTATAAGATTAGTGATTCAAAAACAAAAATTAAACTAGAGGGAAATAGTGTGCTTAGGGAACACTCGAGCACGCGTGTGTAAGAAGAATGATTTTTTCGAAATCAGTCTGGAAATATTTTCCAGACATACTTACAGATCAATAATAAACGTACAGACTTTGTAATCATGGAGAAATTGTCATAAGTACAAGCTAAAACATTCAGTTAAAGTATTTATTATGAAACATTATAAAGAACATTATAAATGCCAATAACTTGACAGACGCACAGCAGAAACTATAAATGGAAATATCTTGACAGATGCACAGCAGAAACTATAAATGGAAATATCTTGACAGACGCACAGCAGAAACTATAAATGGAAATATCTTGACAGACGCACAGCAGAAACTATAAATGGAAATATCTTGACAGATGCACAGCAGAAACTATAAATGGAAATATCTTGACAGATGCACAGCAGAAACTATAAATGGAAATATCTTGACAGATGCACAGCAGAAACTATAAATGCCAATAACTTGACAGACGCACAGCAGAAACTATAAATGGAAATATCTTGACAGATGCACAGCAGAAACTATAAATGGAAATATCTTGACAGACGCACAGCAGAAACTATAAATGGAAATATCTTGACAGACGCACAGCAGAAACTATAAATGGAAATATCTTGACAGACGCACAGCAGAAACTATAAATGGAAATATCTTGACAGACGCACAGCAGAAACTATAAATGGAAATATCTTGACAGACGCACAGCAGAAACTATAAATGGAAATATCTTGACAGACGCACAGCAGAAACTATAAATGGAAATATCTTGACAGACACACAACAGAAACTATAAATGGAAATATCTTGACAGACACACAACAGAAACTATAAATGGAAATATCTAGACAGACGCACAGCAGAAACTATGAATGCCAATATCTTGACAGACGCACAGCAGAAACTATAAATGGAAATATCTTGACAGACGCACAGCAGAAACTATGAATGCCAATATCTTGACAGACGCACAGCAGAAACTATAAATGGAAATATCTTGACAGACGCACAGCAGAAACTATAAATGGAAATATCTTGACAAACGCACAGCAGAAACTATAAATGGAAATATCTTGACAAACGTACAGCAGAAACTATAAATGGAAATATCTTGACAGACGCACAGCAGAAACTATAAATGGAAATATCTTGACAGACGCATACCAGAAACTATAAATGGAAATATCTTTACAGACACACAACAGAAACTATTTCATGCATCTATTTCAATATTGCTATTTAGGAGCTTTTCAGTTTTACCTTTCATTGACTATTGTTTTCGTTGTTTCACAACAAAATGTTTTAGATTTCTCCATGGTGGCCATGCTTTACTTCTCGTTCCAATACAAAATGTGGCTTCACTTAATCCGTAAGTAAGTGGATTTATATGTATCATTATATGGGTGTGTTATATCAAGAACTATGGAGCTTTCTACGCGTCACACCGCATCCTTCAAATTACTGGAACACACTTATACATTAAACATCGGCTGTTCTCTTTGACTCAGAATTGTTCAATGGAAATAAACCGCCTAAACTGGAAAACAAAAGAAATTTTCTACTTCTCACGATGAAATTATTTTAAATTACTGTAAGTCTACATTGTTTAACGATCCAGTCTTGACAAGGTCGGGAAATTCTGTTACCGCCATTAATTGTAAGGTTTACGTCATCCAATAAATAATTTATGCTTTACGATTTACGTAAGTTCGTAAAAAACTCCGTTGTCAATAAAAATTATTGCACGAGACACGCGCGCGCTCTCACAGACTACACACACACACACACACACACACACACGCGCGCGCGCGCACTCACGCAAACACAAACACACATACACACACACACACACACACACATATATATATATATATACTCGTATACATATAATATGTTTTCTTGTATAGTATTTAAAAACAACATATTATATAGTATAGAATTATTATTTAATAAATTTCAGTACGTTTCCGTCAATTTATTTTCTGAAAATATTAAAGGGAGTCGGATAGTCAGCGATTCGGATATGAGGAGTTCGGATTATAGAATTTCTACTGTAATCAACATCTGATCACAGATGCTGTTCCTATTGCGTGATATATTCCACTTGCCGTGAATCCATTAATTGCATTTTAACCACTCTGAATTCGAAGAAAGGTCCTTACAGAAGCTCGATTACGCCGTATAACGAAATACGTCTGTTGAAATATCAAAGGCATTCGCTTATCTCTTTACTGTAAAGTGTTTCAAGTGGGCCCATGATCATCTTATCCATGGGTTAATGTTGTGTCAAGTGTAGTGACAATGGAACTATTATCACGTGATTTTCTCTGCATATCGATAACGTCAGAGTTTCGCGCATGACTATAGTGTCCATTTAAAATATATAAAACTGGTGAATCCGGTTTAGAACTCACAGTGTCGACAAAGTGAACAAACCGTTCGGGTAAAGAATTACTTCAACCCTGCAAGAAGGGTGGGTATGACCGATAGAACCAGGAGGAGCTGCTTTAGAAAATCTGCTGAAGCACTCGTACATACAATTACGATTATTGTCATTCTTCTTTCTGCAGACGTTAAACCTGTCTCATACCTTTCCTTTCAATAGCATAAGGAACCTTAATCTGGAGAATGGACTGATCTCTTATCTTTCCTTTCAATAGCATAAGGAACCTTAATCTGGAGAATGGACTGATCTCTTATCTTTCCTTTCAATAGCATAAGGAACCTTAATCTGGAGAATGGACTGATCTCTTATCTTTCCTTTCAATAGCATAAGGAACCTTAATCTGGAGAATGGAATGGTATCTTACCTTTTCTTTCAATAGCATAAGGAACCTTAATCTGGAGAATAGACTGATCTCTTATCTTTCCTTTCAATAGCATAAGGAACCTTAATCTGGAGAATGGACTGATCTCTTATCTTTCCTTTCAATAGCATAAGGAACCTTAATCTGGAGAATGGACTGATCTCTCATCTTTCCTTTCAATAGCATAAGGAACCTTAATCTGGAGAATGGACTGATCTCTTATCTTTCCTTTCAATAGCATAAGGAACCTTAATCTGGAGAATGGACTGATCTCTTATCTTTCCTTTCAATAGCATAAGGAACCTTAATCTGGAGAATGGAATGGTATCTTACCTTTTCTTTCAATAGCATAAGGAACCTTAATCTGGAGAATGGACTGATCTCTTATCTTTCCTTTCAATAGCATAAGGAACCTTAATCTGGAGAATGGAATGGTATCTTATCTTTCCTTTCAATAGCATAAGGAACCTTAATCTGGAGAATGGACTGATCTCTTATCTTTCCTTTCAATAGCATAAGGAACCTTAATCTGGAGAATGGACTGATCTCTTATCTTTCCTTTCAATAGCATAAGGAACCTTAATCTGGAGAATGGAATGGTATCTTACCTTTTCTTTCAATAGCATAAGGAACCTTAATCTGGAGAATGGACTGGTCTCTTATCTTTTCTTACAATAGCATAAGGAACCTTAATCTGGAGAATGGACTGATTTCTTATCTTTCCTTTCAATAGCATAAGGAACCTTAATCTGGAGAATGGACTGGTCTCTTACCTTTTCTTACAATAGCATAAGGAACCTTAATCTGGAGAATGGACTGGTCTCTTATCTTTCCTTTCAATAGCATAAGGAACCTTAATCTGGAGAATGGACTGATCTCTTATCTTTCCTTTCAATAGCATAAGGAACCTTAATCTGGAGAATGGACTGATCTCTTATCTTTCCTTTCAATAGCATAAGGAACCTTAATCTGGAGAATGGACTGGTCTCTTACCTTTTCTTTCAATAGCATAAGGAACCTTAATCTGGAGAATGGACTGATCTCTTATCTTTCCTTTCAATAGCATAAGGAACCTTAATCTGGAGAATGGACTGATCTCTTATCTTTCCTTTCAATAGCATAAGGAACCTTAATCTGGAGAATGGACTGATCTCTTATCTTTCCTTTCAATAGCATAAGGAACCTTAATCTGGAGAATGGAATGGTATCTTAACTTTTCTTTCAATAGCATAAGGAACCTTAATCTGGAGAATAGACTGATCTCTTATCTTTCCTTTCAATAGCATAAGGAACCTTAATCTGGAGAATGGACTGATCTCTTATCTTTCCTTTCAATAGCATAAGGAACCTTAATCTGGAGAATGGACTGATCTCTTATCTTTCCTTTCAATAGCATAAGGAACCTTAATCTGGAGAATGGACTGATCTCTTATCTTTCCTTTCAATAGCATAAGGAACCTTAATCTGGAGAATGGACTGATCTCTTATCTTTCCTTTCAATAGCATAAGGAACCTTAATCTGGAGAATGGAATGGTATCTTACCTTTTCTTTCAATAGCATAAGGAACCTTAATCTGGAGAATGGACTGATCTCTTATCTTTCCTTTCAATAGCATAAGGAACCTTAATCTGGAGAATGGAATGGTATCTTATCTTTCCTTTCAATAGCATAAGGAACCTTAATCTGGAGAATGGACTGATCTCTTATCTTTCCTTTCAATAGCATAAGGAACCTTAATCTGGAGAATGGACTGATCTCTTATCTTTCCTTTCAATAGCATAAGGAACCTTAATCTGGAGAATGGAATGGTATCTTACCTTTTCTTTCAATAGCATAAGGAACCTTAATCTGGAGAATGGACTGGTCTCTTATCTTTTCTTACAATAGCATAAGGAACCTTAATCTGGAGAATGGACTGATCTCTTATCTTTCCTTTCAATAGCATAAGGAACCTTAATCTGGAGAATGGACTGGTCTCTTACCTTTTCTTACAATAGCATAAGGAACCTTAATCTGGAGAATGGACTGGTCTCTTATCTTTCCTTTCAATAGCATAAGGAACCTTAATCTGGAGAATGGACTGATCTCTTATCTTTCCTTTCAATAGCATAAGGAACCTTAATCTGGAGAATGGACTGATCTCTTATCTTTCCTTTCAATAGCATAAGGAACCTTAATCTGGAGAATGGACTGGTCTCTTACCTTTTCTTTCAATAGCATAAGGAACCTTAATCTGGAGAATGGACTGATCTCTTATCTTTCCTTTCAATAGCATAAGGAACCTTAATCTGGAGAATGGAATGGTATCTTACCTTTCCTTACAATAGCATAAGGAAAATTATTCTGGAGAATGGACTGGTCTCTTACCTTTTCTTACAATAGCATAAGGAACCTTAAACTGGAGAATGGACTGGTCTCTTATCTTTCCTTTCAATAGCATAAGGAATCTTAATCTGGAGAATGGAATGGTCTCTTACCTTTCCTTTCAATAGCATAAGGAACCTTAATCTGGAGAATGGAATGGTCTCTTACCTTTCCTTTCAATAGCATAAGGAACCTTAATCTGGAGAATGGAATGGTCTCTTACCTTTCCTTACAATAACATAAGGAACCTTAATCTGGAGAATGGACTGGTCTCTTATCTTTCCCTTCAATAGCATAAGGAACCTTAATCTGGAGAATGGAATGGTCTCTTACCTTTCCTTACAATAACATAAGGAAAATTATTCTGGAGAATGGACTGGTCTCTTACCTTTTCTTTCAATAGCATAACGAACCTTATTCTGGAGAATGGATTGGTCTCTTACCTTTCCTTTTAATAGCATAAGGAACCTTAATCTGGAGAATGGACAGGTATCTTACCTTTTCTTTCAATAGCATAAGGAACCTTATTCTGGAGAATGGACTGGTCTCTTACATTTCCTTTCAATAGCATAAGGAACCTTAATCTGGAGAATGGAATGGTCTCTTACATTTCCTTTCAATAGCATAAGGAACCTTAATCTGGAGAATGGAATGGTCTCTTACCTTTCCTTACAATAGCATAAGGAACCTTAGTCTGGAGAATGGACTGGTCTCTTACCTTTCCTTACAATAGCATAAGGAACCTTAATCTGGAGAATGGAATGGTCTCTTACCTTTCCTTACAATAGCATAAGGAACCTTAATCTGGAGAATGGACAGGTCTCTTACCTTTCCTTACAATAGCTAAGGAACCTTATTCTGGAGAATGGACTGATCTCTTACCTTTCCTTACTATAGCATAAGGAACCTTAATCTGGAGAATAGACAGGTCTCTTACCTTTCCTTACAATAGCATAAGGAACCTTAATCTGGAGAATGGACAGGTCTCTTACCTTTCCTTACAATAGCATAAGGAACCTTAATCTGGAGAATGGACTGGTCTCTTACCATTCCTTTCAATAGCATAAGGAACCTTAATCTGGAGAATGGACAGGTCTGTTACCTTTCCTTACAATAGCATAAGGAACCTTAATCTGGAGAATGGACAGGTCTCTTACCTTTCCTTACAATAACATAAGGAACCTTAATCTGGAGAATGGACAGGTCTCTTACCTTTCCTTACAATAGCATAAGGAACCTTAATCTGGAGAATGGTCAGGTCTCTTACCTTTCCTTACAATAGCATAAAGAACCTTAATCTGGAGAATGGAATGGTCTCTTACCTTTCCTTACAATAGCATAAGGAACCTTAATCTGGAGAATGGAATGGTCTCTTACCTTTCCTTACAATAGCATAAGGAACCTTAGTCTGGAGAATGGACTGGTCTCTTACCTTTCCTTACAATAGCATAAGGAACCTTAATCTGGAGAATGGAATGGTCTCTTACCTTTCCTTACAATAGCATAAGGAACCTTAATCTGGAGAATGGACAGGTGTCTTACCTTTCCTTACAATAGCTAAGGAACCTTATTCTGGAGAATGGACTGATCTCTTACCTTTCCTTACTATAGCATAAGGAACCTTAATCTGGAGAATAGACAGGTCTCTTACCTTTCCTTACAATAGCATAAGGAACCTTAATCTGGAGAATGGACAGGTCTCTTACCTTTCCTTACAATAGCATAAGGAACCTTAATCTGGAGAATGGACTGGTCTCTTACCAATCCTTTCAATAGCATAAGGAACCTTAATCTGGAGAATGGACAGGGGTGTTACCTTTCCTTACAATAGCATAAGGAACCTTAATCTGGAGAATGGACAGGTCTCTTACCTTTCCTTACAATAACATAAGGAACCTTAATCTGGAGAATGGACAGGTCTCTTACCTTTCCTTACAATAGCATAAGGAACCTTAATCTGGAGAATGGTCAGGTCTCTTACCTTTCCTTACAATAGCATAAAGAACCTTAATCTGGAGAATGGAATGGTCTCTTACCTTTCCTTACAATAGCATAAGGAACCTTAATCTGGAGAATGGAAATGGACTCTTACCTTTCCTTACAATAGCATAAGGAACCTTAATCTGGAGAATAGACAGGTCTCTTACCTTTCCTTACAATAGCTAAGGAACCTTATTCTGGAGAATGGACTGGTCTCTTACCTTTCCTTACAATAGCATAAGGAACCTTAATCTGGAGAATGGAATGGTCTCTTACCTTTCCTTACAATAGCATAAGGAGCCTTATTCTGGAGAATGGACTCATCTCTTATCTTTCCTTTCAATAGCATAAGGAACCTTCATCTGGAGAATGGAATGGTATCTTACCTTTTCTTTCAATAGCATAAGGAACCTTAATCTGGAGAATGGACTGGTCTCTTATCTTTTCTTACAATAGCATAAGGAACCTTAATCTGGAGAATGGACTGATCTCTTATCTTTCCTTTCAATAGCATAAGGAACCTTAATCTGGAGAATGGACTGGTCTCTTACCTTTTCTTACAATAGCATAAGGAACCTTAATCTGGAGAATGGACTGGTCTCTTATCTTTCCTTTCAATAGCATAAGGAACCTTAATCTGGAGAATGGACTGATCTCTTATCTTTCCTTTCAATAGCATAAGGAACCTTAATCTGGAGAATGGACTGATCTCTTATCTTTCCTTTCAATAGCATAAGGAACCTTAATCTGGAGAATGGACTGGTCTCTTACCTTTTCTTTCAATAGCATAAGGAACCTTAATCTGGAGAATGGACTGATCTCTTATCTTTCCTTTCAATAGCATAAGGAACCTTAATCTGGAGAATGGAATGGTATCTTACCTTTCCTTACAATAGCATAAGGAAAATTATTCTGGAGAATGGACTGGTCTCTTACCTTTTCTTACAATAGCATAAGGAACCTTAATCTGGAGAATGGACTGGTCTCTTATCTTTCCTTTCAATAGCATAAGGAATCTTAATCTGGAGAATGGAATGGTCTCTTACCTTTCCTTTCAATAGCATAAGGAACCTTAATCTGGAGAATGGAATGGTCTCTTACCTTTCCTTTCAATAGCATAAGGAACCTTAATCTGGAGAATGGAATGGTCTCTTACCTTTCCTTACAATAACATGAGGAACCTTAATCTGGAGAATGGACTGGTCTCTTATCTTTCCTTTCAATAGCATAAGGAACCTTAATCTGGAGAATGGAATGGTCTCTTACCTTTCCTTACAATAACATAAGGAAAATTATTCTGGAGAATGGACTGGTCTCTTACCTTTTCTTTCAATAGCATAACGAACCTTATTCTGGAGAATGGATTGGTCTCTTACCTTTCCTTTTAATAGCATAAGGAACCTTAATCTGGAGAATGGACAGGTATCTTACCTTTTCTTTCAATAGCATAGGGAACCTTATTCTGGAGCATGGACTGGTCTCTTACATTTCCTTTCAATAGCATAAGGAACCTTAATCTGGAGAATGGAATGGTCTCTTACATTTCCTTTCAATAGCATAAGGAACCTTAATCTGGAGAATGGAATGGTCTCTTACCTTTCCTTACAATAGCATAAGGAACCTTAGTCTGGAGAATGGACTGGTCTCTTACCTTTCCTTACAATAGCATAAGGAACCTTAATCTGGAGAATGGAATGGTCTCTTACCTTTCCTTACAATAGCATAAGGAACCTTAATCTGGAGAATGGACAGGTCTCTTACCTTTCCTTACAATAGCTAAGGAACCTTATTCTGGAGAATGGACTGATCTCTTACCTTTCCTTACTATAGCATAAGGAACCTTAATCTGGAGAATAGACAGGTCTCTTACCTTTCCTTACAATAGCATAAGGAACCTTAATCTGGAGAATGGACAGGTCTCTTACCTTTCCTTACAATAGCATAAGGAACCTTAATCTGGAGAATGGACTGGTCTCTTACCATTCCTTTCAATAGCATAAGGAACCTTAATCTGGAGAATGGACAGGTCTGTTACCTTTCCTTACAATAGCATAAGGAACCTTAATCTGGAGAATGGACAGGTCTCTTACCTTTCCTTACAATAACATAAGGAACCTTAATCTGGAGAATGGACAGGTCTCTTACCTTTCCTTACAATAGCATAAGGAACCTTAATCTGGAGAATGGTCAGGTCTCTTACCTTTCCTTACAATAGCATAAAGAACCTTAATCTGGAGAATGGAATGGTCTCTTACCTTTCCTTACAATAGCATAAGGAACCTTAATCTGGAGAATGGAATGGTCTCTTACCTTTCCTTACAATAGCATAAGGAACCTTAGTCTGGAGAATGGACTGGTCTTTTACCTTTCCTTACAATAGCATAAGGAACCTTAATCTGGAGAATGGAATGGTCTCTTACCTTTCCTTACAATAGCATAAGGAACCTTAATCTGGAGAATGGACAGGTGTCTTACCTTTCCTTACAATAGCTAAGGAACCTTATTCTGGAGAATGGACTGATCTCTTACCTTTCCTTACTATAGCATAAGGAACCTTAATCTGGAGAATAGACAGGTCTCTTACCTTTCCTTACAATAGCATAAGGAACCTTAATCTGGAGAATGGACAGGTCTCTTACCTTTCCTTACAATAGCATAAGGAACCTTAATCTGGAGAATGGACTGGTCTCTTACCAATCCTTTCAATAGCATAAGGAACTTAAATCTGGAGAATGGACAGGGGTGTTACCTTTCCTTACAATAGCATAAGGAACCTTAATCTGGAGAATGGACAGGTCTCTTACCTTTCCTTACAATAACATAAGGAACCTTAATCTGGAGAATGGACAGGTCTCTTACCTTTCCTTACAATAGCATAAGGAACCTTAATCTGGAGATTGGTCTGGTCTCTTACCTTTCCTTACAATAGCATAAAGAACCTTAATCTGGAGAATGGAATGGTCTCTTACCTTTCCTTACAATAGCATAAGGAACCTTAATCTGGAGAATGGAAATGGTCTCTTACCTTTCCTTACAATAGCATAAGGAACCTTAATCTGGAGAATAGACAGGTCTCTTACCTTTCCTTACAATAGCTAAGGAACCTTATTCTGGAGAATGGACTGGTCTCTTACCTTTCCTTACAATAGCATAAGGAACCTTAATCTGGAGAATGGAATGGTCTCTTACCTTTCCTTACAATAGCATAAGGAGCCTTATTCTGGAGAATGGACTGGTCTCTTACCTTTCCTTACAATAGCATAAGGAACCTTAATCTGGAGAATGGACAGGTCTCTTACCTTTCCTTACAATAGCATAATGAACCTTAATCTGGAGAATGGACAGGTCTCTTACCTTTTCTTTCTATAGCATAAAGAACCTTATTCTGGAGAATGGACAGGTCTCTTACCTTTTCTTTCAATAGCTAACGAACCTTATCTGGAGAATGGATAGGTCTCTTAACTTTTCTTTCAATAGCATAAGGAACCTTATTCTGGAGAATGGACAGGTCTCTTACCTTTTCTTTCAATAGCTAAGGAACCTTATTCTGGAGAATGGAATGGTCTCTTACCTTTCCTTACAATAGCATAAGGAACCTTAATCTGGAAAATGGACAGGTCTCTTATCTTTCCTTTCAATAGCATAAGGAACCTTAATCTGGAGAATGAACAGGTCTCTTACCTTTCCTTACAATAGCATAAGGAACCTTATTCTGGAGAATAGACAGGTCTCTTACCTTTTCTTTCAATAGCACAAGGAACCTTACTCTGGAGAATAGACAGGTCTCTTACCTTTCCTTTCAATAGCACAAGGAACCTTATTCTGGAGAATGGAATGTTCTCTTACCTTTCCTTACAATAGCATAAGGAACCTTAATCTGGAAAATGGACAGGTCTCTTATCTTTCCTTTCAATAGCATAAGGAACCTTAATCTGGAGAATGGACAGGTCTCTTACCTTTCCTTACAATAGCATAAGGAACCTTATTCTGGGGAATAGACAGGTCTCTTACCTTTTCTTTCAATAGCACAAGGAACCTTACTCTGGAGAATAGACAGGTCTCTTACCTTTCCTTTCAATAGCACAAGGAACCTTATTCTGGAAAATGGAATGGTCTCTTACCTTTCCTTACAATAGCATAAGGAACCTTATTCTGGAGAATAGACAGGTCTCTTATCTTTTCTTTCAATTGCACAAGTAACCTTACTCTGGAGAATAGACAGGTCTCTTACCTTTCCTTACAATAGCACAAGGAACCTTATTCTGGAGAATGGAATGGTCTCTTACCTTTCCTTACAATAGCATAAGGAACCTTACTCCGGAGAATAGACAGGTCTCTTTCCTTTCTTTACAATAGCATAAGGAACCTTACTCTGGAGAATAGACAGGTCTCTTACCTTTCCTTTCAATAGCACAAGGAACCTTACTCTGGAGAATAGTCAGGTCTCTTACCTTCCCTTTCAATAGCACAAGGAACCTTATTCTGGAGAATAGACAGGTCTCTTACCTTTCCTTTCAATAGCATAAGGAACCTGTATTTAGGTCTTCTCTGGTAGCCATTTTCTAGACCACCTTTGGTATTACGTATTTAGGTCTTCTCTATTAGCCTGTATGTAAACCATTTCTGTTAGCTTGGATTCAACCCACACTCAGTAACCCTTATTTAGACCTGTGGGATATTTGGAATTAAGTTGTTGGCAACCATTGCTTTTAGTCTCCTACACACTGATTACATTCTGAACTTGCTGGAGTAGAGACAATGTATGTAACGTATACCTGTTGAACTATCCAATGTTAATAAAGTAGATGAAATCAAACTTGTTGCACCACATATATTCCATAGCTTATAACCACTATCGACAATAGGACTTTGTGTCACTATAAACAATTTTATAATACTTTCGCTAGATTGCTGCACACACAAGGAAAATACCATGTATTCGTAAGGTACATGGTAAGGTACCCACCCTTTAGCTAAGATTACCTTATCCCTTAGGGTAAGGATATCCAAGCCCCCAGGGTTACAGTATTATCTGAAGATTTTCCAGACATGTTTCCTTTCTTGCGTGGTTTTTTCCACTATTATTAGTGTACACTTACAGTGCGGATTCACTAGCTCATGATTTTGCCTGGAAAGAACCCAGTAGCTTGATACGTGACTAAACAATCCAGTTTCTTAGATGCACTTGTAGGGTTACTAACCGCATGCTCATTTGAGACGAAGCCTGAAGCATGTGCTTTAAGTCTAGCCAATATTTACTTCCACACACACACACACACACACACACACACACACACACACACACACACACACACACACACACACACACACACACACACACACACGCACGCACACACGCGCGCACACACACACACACACACACACACACTCACACACACACACACACACACACACACACACACACACACACACACACACACACACACACACACACACACACACACACACACACACACACACACACACACACACACACACACACACACACACACACACACACACACACACACACACACACACACAACATACATATATATATATATATATATATGTGTGTGTGTGTGTGTGTGTGTTAAATATATATATATATATATATTTATATATTAAACTATGCAACACTGTTTTCTTGTATTTACTGATCACTTTCACTATATGTGTTTAAACAAAAATCTTACTTGGTGTTTATGCGAGTTAACTTTCGAAGATTTATGGTGTCTTCATTGTCGAGCATCAATGAAGATACCATTAATCTTTGTAAGTTAACTTGCATAAATACGAAATAAGATTCTTCTTCAAGTACATATAGGAAAAGTGATATATATATATATATATATATATATATATATATATATACACGATAATCAATTCATATATATATATATATATATATATATATATATATATATATATATATACATATCTTCTCGGCCATATTACCGGTATTTAAATGCTATAACATTTATATTTTACTAATTATTAAAGATCTGTAATTGAATTTTTATAGATTAATGTTCTCAGATTTAAATTTTCAATATATTTAAAACCATTGTGTTTATTACCCATTTTCGAAAGTTATTATAAAACATAAAAACGAGGGTTTGTACCACAATGTATCTGCATTACCCCCAAATACCTCAGAAGCTACTCAACACATGTTTCTGCAACAGCTTTTGCAGGTCAAAAAGTGATCATATATAAAATTTCATTACAGAAATATAATATATGTATTTTAAATATTGTATAAAAATTATAATACTTGAAAATACAACTTTCAAATATATCTCTTCACATAATATTGGGTTTATAGCATATCTTATCTTTGGCCTTTACAGATTACAACGTTTTTGAAATTTATTGTTTGGTTTTCAGTTTATAGTATAATAAATTGCATTGTTTTTTTATTGCAAGGTCGAAGCAAAACACGCGAAAGAGTTGGTTTTAATAACATAGGCTGTTTCATATATTAAACAAGTATTATAGAAAAATATTATTTAAAGTCAATTTCTACTGAAACCGACAAAGACAAATTTTATTTTAGCTACTTTTTTTATAATTACAATTACTAATGCATATAGATAGGACAGAATTATATGTATATGATTTATGGAATTATCTTATTAATTTTGCTACAATATTAAGTGGCAAAATAGATAGCGAATTCACTTGCAAATTTTTATTTTCCTTACTATTACAGTGGACTATTATTTTGGCTTGTTACTATATATTAGCATTTTTTAAAATCTAATTTATGAAGTTAATGGTATATAATTTCTCATTCTATCCACCTCTTGTAATGCTTCCATATTTCAAAGAAACTTTCTCTTATAATTTCATATACATCTTTAAGTAATAAATTTCTAGCTATGAGAAAGTTGGCTCAGTCCCAAAGAGCTGGATTCCTCAGTTCAAATCCAACTTACACATCAAGTTTTTAAATTTAAATTAATGAATAAATATTTGAAAAAAACTGTATTAAAGTCAATTGTCCTAAACTATTTGGTTAAAAATATGTAATTGAACTTAATTGGATGAATAAATACGTATTTTAGTAACGATTGAAATCTGTGCAATCAGGAGAGCGGAAGCTTATAGATGGAATTGAATACACAATTCTTATTTTGTAATAATTTTCTGATAAAACTCGAGGAAACGGTTATTTATTAGGACAAAAAGTTTAAATTTTTAATCCATACCAAGTAGTGTATATATATATATATATATATATATATATATATACTCGCTCTTCTACTGTTGTTGGGTTCACCTCGTCAATGCTGGATGAGATTCTAGCGAAACGTCGGAACTACGAATTTATGGACTGCAGAATGAACGGATGTACTCCTGATAGTAACTATTCATCATATATATATATATATATATATATATATATATATACACACACACACACACACATATATATATATATATATATTTAAATTTAAATAATATACACTAATTACAGGAATAATTTATTGAATAATACACTCAAAGCTTTTCGTTGGTTGACATTACCAACATCCTAAGAATACTGATTTTTAGTATTGTAACTCCTGAGGATGTTGGTAATGTCAACCAACGAAAAGCTTTGAGTGTATTATTTAATCTTAAAAATAAATCTAACAGGAAAACATATTTGATATTCTACATATATATATATATATAGACCTATATATACATATATATATATATATATATATATATATATATATATATATATATATATATATATATACATACATATAGAGTGTGCGGTACCAATTAAAACATTTGAAATTTATAGGTATATATAAATGTTTATTAAAAGCTTTTAAACTTTTGAGAAAATTTTGTAACTAGAAAATGCTTTTAGAGTAAATTTCTTTGTAGAGAAATTACAATTTAAAAAATCTTTAAAAGTGAATCTGTAGATTGAGAATAACATTTCGGGAGTTTATTTCTATAGGTTATTGCCAAAATTATTCAAATGTGTTTTTTAGTGTTTCGTCTTTATCCAGAGGATTTAGTCATCTTCTGCAGAATATAATGTCTTTCCATCTAATATTTTGATTTGATTGTTTTTGTTTACCACGCATGTGTATTAGCCACAAAGAGTATAACTATCTACTATTTACTGAAAAACTTGTTTTTAGTCTCAATTGTATTTAAAAGTTTTACCAAATAAACTCTTTTTCCACTGTTATTTACATGATCAATGTTTTACTCGTATCCTAAAGTTGTAGCAACCTGCGGGTTTATTCTAAACCTGCATCTTCCACTATTCTCTCGGTTATGGTACTATACTTATTTTGAACCTTATCTTTTCAGTTATTGTGGCTACATTTTAATGGGGAGTAAATGAGGATTTATGAAATATAGGTTTTACGTTTTAAATGGTTTCCTTTGATCAGTTATTATATGAAATATATACTTATTCTATGAACTGACTATTGTCATAGTGTACCGTCACACACACACACACACACACACACACACACACACACACACACACACACACACACACACACACACACACACACACACACACACACACACACACACACACACACACACACACACACACACACACACACACACACACACACACACACACACACACACACACACACACACACACACACACACACACACACACACACACACACACACACACACACACACACACACACACACACACACACACATACACATACACACATACACACACATACACATACACACACACACACACACACACACACAAACACACACACACACACACACACCACACAAACACACCACACAAACACACACACACACACAAACACACACACACACACACCACACATACACACACACACACACACACACACCACACACACACACACACACACACACACACACACACACACACACACACACACACACACACACAAAATGCACTCAAACACACACACACACACACACACACACAAAACACACACACACCACACACACACACACACACACACACACCACACACACAAAACACACACAAACACACACACACACACAAAACACACACACACACACACACACACAAAACACACACAAACACACACACACACACACACACACACACACACCACACAAACACACATATACAAGCGCACGCGCAGACGCACACACATACACATACACACACACACACACACAAACACAACACACATACACACACAACACACACATACACACACACAACACACACACACACACACACACACACAAACACACACACACAAACACACACACACACACACACACACACACACACACACACACACACACACACACACACACACACACACACACACACACACACATACACACACACACACACACACACACACACACACACACACACACACACACATACACACACAACCACACACACTCACACACATACAAACACAACACACACACACACACACACAACCATACATACTCACACACATACACACACAACACACATACACACACAACACACATACACACACAACACACACATACACACACAACACACACATACACACACACACACACACACACACACAAACACACACACCACACAAAGAACTACGCACACATGCAAACACACAGACACATACACAAACACACATATACAAGCGCACGCACAGACACACACACACACACACACAAACATTTATAGACACACACATACACAAAGAATATTTATAATTATATCGAGTATCTACTAAAGTGGGAAAAATTTGCATTTGCATGTTTCTAATATTTCATAAGAACATTTATTTTGCAAGCAATAATTATTGTACCTGACAGTTTCGTGCGCCTGTCAGACCTTCGAATGACGCAACAATGCCCAACATGAAATCATCAGCTGTTAAAGGTACAGTTATCCGCAAATAAAGCTGTTACGGCCAATTTGTTAACAGTGAAATCAATGCACGTTTAAGCCCCTTGTCGGCGTCATTTGCATGGCAAATAGGTTGCGAAACGAAACTTGAACAGGCCTTAATTAATAGGCGAAACAATTTGTGGAAGCTGTTTGTGAAAGTTGTAAGCTGAAGGCAGAGGGGGATAATTACAGAGTGGAACGATGTGGAATTCATCAGCCAAGGCTGAAGTCTGGTCGGACTCCCAGAAGGGGTTTTTTCGATAACGTCTAAATGTAATGTTGGACATGTGGAATTTCAAATTATATATCGATTAAAATGCAAATTAATTTTATTAATAGAAAACAATTGGGTGGCCGTGATATTTTCCTAGAAGTCGCAAAGTGGTATTTTTAAAACTCTCCTATTAATCCCTTATATAAATTTTGTTCAAATTTTCAATCGTTAATTCAGTACTTTTTAGTCCTCCACTCAACTTCAAATACATTTCCCTAAATTTGTAGTGAATGGCACTAGATGTTAATACAGTTTCATCAATAAATATTTCATTAATTAAATGTAATTAAATAGTTTTAGTTTTATATGAAAAAAAAACTTTTCACAAAAGGGGCAAAGTATGCAATATAGTTATTTCGTCCCATTTGGCTTAAAATAAATGATAGCATATGATTTTATAAAACAGTTGATTTTATATTATAGGTTATGTGGTAGAACAGCTGTTTCAACTCATAGGTTACGTTACTTTTTTCATATTAATTGCAACTATTTATTGAAAACTAACTAAAATAAAACGTTTCTGTGTTGACCTAAGTAAAATTTACTTTAAAATGTTTTTGTTTATATTAATTGTTAGGAGTCTTTGTTAATATTTTCCATATTTTTTTATATACAAATACGATTTTAAAAAAACCGAGTTTTATTTGCATTCTAGGTTTTTTCATCACAAACATTTTAAAAGTATACCTACACTAACTCCGAAAAACAAAATAGATAAATTCTTAAAAACCATCAGTTTCTCTCATTTCATAGCATTTCATTTCACTTGATTTTCATTTTAATTTCAACCGGAATTAAATGACTTGAGTTAACCGAAGTGTAAATCATGTGTATAATATTTCTTGTGTGAAATTCGGGATATTTATCACTAAATGTTACCAACTGTTAAGACCCAAATATACCACATCTTCTTGAATCCAAACTCAACAGTATAATAACCAATCAGTATAACAGTATTTGGCAATTAAAGAAAGACACTATATAAATACAAATTTTACAAAAGAATTTTTATGTTGAATGAATTACAATGAATGAAGTATCAACAAAACTTAATGAAATCGACGATCGTTAATAAAATATTTTTTATTCATTCATTCAAGTGTAAATACATTTTTAAAACCTGTAGTGGATGACACTAGATATTAATGCAGTTTTTTCAAATATCGATTTATTAAATCAATTTAATAATGATTAGTTTTATACGGAAGAAAAACCTTTCACAAAAAGGGCAAGGTATGCAATATAGTTATTTGGTCCCATTGGCTTAAAATACACTGATAACATATGATTTCATATAACAGTTAATTTTATTCTATATGTTAAAAATTAGAAAAGCTGTTTCAATGCATAGGTTATGTTACTTTATATTAATTGTTATTATTTAATAAAAAGTAACTAAAATAAAATTTTCTTTGCTTATCTGAGTAGAAATTGACTTTAAAAAATTGTATTTTTATATTACTAGCTAGTGTAAACTTTACAAATTGACGACTTGTCAAACTTATAATTTAAGTATATTTCTGGAAACTTACTCGGAAATAGCTTACTCTTCGATCATCCTAAAGATCTCCATCAGTGCTCCGGTTTACCGCTAGGAAGCGTTGATAAGCTGGGAGTCTACGATGGAACAGTTATAAAGGCAGGTCTCTATAACGTGGTAAATGTTTCTGATACTTATTGGATTTGTTTATTTATTATGTTTTTAGACTTCTGCTTGTCGTCATATGTTTACCTGTGAATTTTGTCGCCCGCGATCAAAGAAAAAAATCCAAAGTTTGAATTTAATAAAAGAACAAATTGCAGAACGTAAAGTTAAAATAAATTTATAAACAAAAACGTACTAAGGGGAAACTGTTTCTATTACTCCAAGCCATCATCATATGGTCATGACGTTGATTGAGTGTTTTATTTTTAAATTGGTTTAAATCGTTCGGTATGTGAGTAATTTACTACGTTTAATTTAAGTATCGTCGGTCATAATGGACAATAAAGTACGCAAGAATATTTGGATATAATCTTGTTGTTGCGAGCAGTCAACTAGAAAATTTCAGTTTTTAAGAATTCAATAGTTTGGTATATTTACAAATAACTAGATATTCAATATTTTGAAATTGATAATTCCTATGACAACTAATTTTAGAATGTTTCCAATACTCACACTTAAGGCCCGGTGTACATGAGCTTGAAAGTAATCGGAACGCAGAGATAGTTTTCTATCTGATACCTATCGCACACCTATCGCTAGAATGTAAGCGCGCGTCATTTCAAGCCTATCTTTTTGATAGTTATTTTCCATGGGGACTGGCTTCACTCTTATGTTGTTTCTCCTACGAGATGGATCATAAACAAGTGCAAGTTTACAAACAGTTTACGAAAATCTAAAATCATGTTTTTGCAGATTTCCTCCCAAGCCGATAGCTTTTTTACCCTGTCTTTATACTCTTCGCTTCGTACATCCCATATTGTCCTATGTTGTTTAATTTCCTCTATAAACCATTCTACGTCCACATCCAAATCTTCACTCTCCATGGCTGATAGATTTAATTACTAAAAATATATAAATATGATATTAAATAAAATGATTACTAACTATTACAGATTAATATTTAAAACTATAAATCATCATTGATATTAATAACAAATTATCAACCTAATTAATATTAGTGTTACACATTGATGTCAATTGGTTATTCAATCATATTAAAAGTTAAACATATAAATAATATGAAATTAGTAATTATATTATCGAAAACTTACCTGATAAAATGGCACAGATAGAAAGTAAGCTGCGGTGCATGTGCACTGTCCCATTAGCCACTGTGTACTTGTGGAACGCTGGCGATAGAATTGACGCCAAGATAGGAGGAGAAACCTGCGTCAGTCCAGATACCTATCGAGATAGCCGAGGCTATCTGATAGCTATATGCGTCCCATGTACATTGCCCCATTACTCCCAATGTACTTCTGCTTATCCAGCTTGAAAACTATCTCGGCTTCCCGATTACTTTCAAGCTAATGTGCACCGGGCCTAACGTTGGCAATAAGTGGACCAGCAAGTGCGACAAGAAAACCAGAAATAAATTACTGTCGTTCCAGAGATAATGAATTCAAAATTTAGCGTCAGAAAGTTCGGAATAATATTTTTATAATTATGTGCTCGATAGGTAAAAAATTCCATTCACTTCGTTCACATAGGTTACTTAAAATAGTTTACTTTTAAAATATTTAGAATTACTTGGTTACATTTGTTTATTTCAACAGTTTACTGTGTAAATATTCAACTTTTAAATTAAGTAAATCAAATAAATATAATTGTTTACTCATCGTTCAATATTTTACTTTAAAAACTTTTCTTCTTAAATATTCAACACAAATTAAATGTTAATTGTAACGGTTTGCTTTATAAATACTTAAACATTTCTTGGTCCATATATGTTACTTTCAACATATGTGCATGAATATGTTTACTTTATATATACTTAAACGTTACGTTGTTCAAATAGGTTACTTTCAAGTGTTACTTTATAAATACTTAACCGTTACTTTATCCCTACATGTTACTTTCAACATATGTGCATGAATATGTTTACTTTATATATACTTAAAAGTTACTTTGTTCAAATAGGTTACTTTCAAGTGTTACTTTATAAATACTTAAACGTTACTTTGTCCCTACATGTTACTTTCAACATATGTGCATGAATATGTTTACTTTATATATACTTAACCGTTACTTTATCCCTACATGTTACTTTCAACATATGTGCATGAATATGTTTACTTTATATATACTTAGACGTTACTTTGTTCAAATAGGTTACTTTCAAGGGTTACTTTATAAATACTTAACCGTTACTTTGTCCCTACATGTTACTTTCAACATATGTGCATGAATATGTTTACTTTATATATACTTAAACGCTACTTTGTTCAAATAGGTTACTTTCAAGTGTTACTTTATAAATACTTAACCGTTACTTTATCCCTACATGTTACTTTCAACATATGTGCATGAATATGTTTACTTTATATATACTTAAACGTTACTTTGTTCAAATAGGTTACTTTCAAGAGTTACTTTATAAATACTTAACCGTTACTTTATCCCTACATGTTACTTTCAACATATGTGCATGAATATGTTTACTTTATATATACTTAAACGTTACTTTGTTCAAATAGGTTACTTTCAAGAGTTACTTTATAAATACTTAACCGTTACTTTATCCCTACATGTTACTTTCAACATATGTGCATGAATATGTTTACTTCATATATACTTAAACCTTACTTTGTTCAAATAGGTTACTTTCAAGAGTTACTTTATAAATACTTAACCGTTACTTTATCCCTACATGTTACTTTCAACATATGTGCATGAATATGTTTACTTTATATATACTTAAACGTTACTTTGTTCAAATAGGTTACTTTCAAGTGTTACTTTATAAATACTTAACCGTTACTTTATCGCTACATGTTACTTTCAACATATGTGCATGAATATGTTTACTTTATATATACTTAAACGTTACTTTGTTCAAATAGGTTACTTTCAAGAGTTACTTTATAAATACTTAACCGTTACTTTATCCCTACATGTTACTTTCAATTTATGTGCATGAATATGTTTACTTTATATATACTTAAACGTTACTTTGTTCAAATAGTTTACTTTCAAGTGTTACTTTATAAATACTTAACCGTTACTTTATCCCTACATGTTACTTTCAACATATGTGCATGAATATGTTTACTTTATATATACTTAAACGTTACTTTGTTCAAATAGGTTACTTTCAAGAGTTACTTTATAAATACTTAACAGTTACTTTATCCCTACATGTTACTTTCAGCATATGTGCATGAATATGTTTACTTTATATATACTTAAACGTTACGTTGTTCAAATAGGTTACTTTCAAGAGTTACTTTATAAATACTTAACAGTTACTTTATCCCTACATGTTACTTTCAACATATGTGCATGAATATGTTTACTTTATATATACTTAAACGTTACGTTGTTCAAATAGGTTACTTTCAAGAGTTACTTTATAAATACTTAACCGTTACTTTATCCCTACATGTTACTTTCAACATATGTGCATGAATATGTTTACTTTATATCTACTTAATCGTTACTTTGTTCAAATAGGTTACTTTCAAGAGTTACTTTATAAATACTTAACCGTTACTTTATCCCTACATGTTACTTTCAACATATGTGCATGAATGTTTACTTTATATATACTTAAACGTTACGTTGTTCAAATAGGTTACTTTCAAGAGTTACTTTATAAATACTTAACAGTTACTTTATCCCTACATGTTACTTTCAACATATGTGCATGAATATGTTTACATTATATATACTTAAACGTTACGTTGTTCAAATAGGTTACTTTCAAGTGTTACTTTATAAATACTTAACCGTTACTTTATCCCTACATGTTACTTTCAAATATGTGCATGAATATGTTTACTTTATATATAATTAAAAGTTACTTTGTTCAAATAGGTTACTTTCAAGTGTTACTTTAAAAATACTTAACCGTTACTTTATCGCTACATGTTACTTTCAACATATGTGCATGAATATGTTTACTTTATATATACTTAACCGTTACTTTATCCCTACATGTTACTTTCAATATATGTGCATGAATATGTTTACTTTATATATACTTAAACGTTACTTTGTTCAAATAGGTTACTTTCAAGTGTTACTTTATAAATACCTAACCGTTACTTTATCCCTACATGTTACTTTAATCATATGTGCATGAATATGTTTACTTTATATATACTTAACAGTTACTTTATCCCTACATGTTACTTTCAACATATGTGCATGAATATGTTTACTTTATATATACTTAAACGTTACTTTGTTCAAATAGGTTACTTTCAAGAGTTACTTTATAAATACTTAACCGTTACTTTATCCCTACATGTTACTTTCAACATATGTGCATGAATATGTTTACTTTATATATACTTAAACGTTACTTTGTTCAAATAGGTTACTTTCAAGAGTTACTTTATAAATACTTAACCGTTACTTTATCCCTACATGTTACTTTCAACATATGTGCATGAATATGTTTACTTTATATATACTTAAACGTTACTTTGTTCAAATAGGTTACTTTCAAGAGTTACTTTATAAATACTTAACCGTTACTTTATCCCTACATGTTACTTTCAACATATGTGCATGAATATGTTTACTTTATATATACTTAAACGTTACGTTGTTCAAATAGGTTACTTTCAAGAGTTACTTTATAAATACTTAACCGTTACTTTATCCCTACATGTTACTTTCAACATATGTGCATGAATATGTTTACTTTATATCTACTTAATCGTTACTTTGTTCAAATAGGTTACTTTCAAGAGTTACTTTATAAATACTTAACCGTTACTTTATCCCTACATGTTACTTTCAACATATGTGCATGAATATGTTTACTTTATATATACTTAAACGTTACGTTGTTCAAATAGGTTACTTTCAAGAGTTACTTTATAAATACTTAACAGTTACTTTATCCCTACATGTTACTTTCAACATATGTGCATGAATATGTTTACTTTATATATACTTAAACTTTACGTTGTTCAAATAGGTTACTTTCAAGTGTTACTTTATAAATACTTAACAGTTACTTTATCCCTACATGTTACTTTCAACATATGTGCATGAATATGTTTACTTTATATATACTTAATCGTTACTTTGTTCAAATAGGTTACTTTCAAGTGTTACTTTATAAATACTTAACCGTTACTTTATCCCTACATGTTACTTTCAACATATGTGCATGAATATGTTTACTTTATATATACTTAAACGTTACGTTGTTCAAATAGGTTACTTTCAAGAGTTACTTTATAAATACTTAACCGTTACTTTATCCCTACATGTTACTTTCAACATATGTGCATGAATATGTTTACTTTATATATACTTAAACGTTACGTTGTTCAAATAGGTTACTTTCAAGAGTTACTTTATAAATACTTAACAGTTACTTTATCCCTACAAGTTACTTTCAACATATGTGCATGAATATGTTTACTTTATATATACTTAAACTTTACGTTGTTCAAATAGGTTACTTTCAAGTGTTACTTTATAAATACTTAACCGTTACTTTGTCCCTACATGTTACTTTCAACATATGTGCATGAATATGTTTACTTTATATATACTTAAACGTTACGTTGTTCAAATAGGTTACTTTCAAGTGTTACTTTATAAATACTTAACAGTTACTTTATCCCTACATGTTACTTTCAACATATGTGCATGAATATGTTTACTTTATATATACTTAAACGTTACTTTGTTCAAATAGGTTACTTTCAAGAGTTACTTTATAAATACTTAACCGTTACTTTATCCCTACATGTTACTTTCAACATATGTGCATGAATATGTTTACTTTATATATACTTAAACGTTACTTTGTTCAAATAGGTTACTTTCAAGAGTTACTTTATAAATACTTAACCGTTACTTTATCCCTACATGTTACTTTCAACATATGTGAATGAATATGTTTACTTTATATATACTTAAACGTTACTTTGTTCAAATAGGTTACTTTCAAGAGTTACTTTATACATACTTAACCGTTACTTTATCCCTACATGTTACTTTCAACATATGTGCATGAATATGTTTACTTTATATATACTTAAACGTTACTTTGTTCAAATAGGTTACTTTCAAGTGTTACTTTATAAATACTTAACCGTTACTTTATCCCTACATGTTACTTTCAACATATGTGCATGAATATGTTTACTTTATATATACTTAAACGTTACTTTGTTCAAATAGGTTACTTTCAAGAGTTACTTTATAAATACGTAACCGTTACTTTATCCCTACTTGTTACTTTCAACTTATGTGCATGAATATGTTTACTTTATATATACTTAAACGTTACTTTATTCAAATAGGTTACTTTCAAGTGTTACTTTATAAATACCTAACCGTTACTTTATCCCTACATGTTACTTTAAACATATGTGCATGAATATGTTTACTTTATATATACTTAACAGTTACTTTATCCCTACATGTTACTTTCAACATATGTGCATGAATATGTTTACTTTATATATACTTAAACTTTACTTTGTTCAAATAGGTTACTTTCAAGTGTTACTTTATAAATACCTAACCGTTACTTTATCCCTACATGTTACTTTAAACATATGTGCATGAATATGTTTACTTTATATATACTTAACAGTTACTTTATCCCTACATGTTACTTTCAACATATGTGCATGAATATTTTTACTTTATATATACTTAAACTTTACTTTGTTCAAATAGGTTACTTTCAAATGTTACTTTATAAATACCTAACCGTTACTTTATCCCTACATGTTACTTTAAACATATGTGCATGAGTATGTTTACTTTATATATACTTAACAGTTACTTTATCCCTACATGTTACTTTCAACATATGTGCATGAATATGCTTACTTTATATATACTTAAACGTTACTTTGTACAAATAGGTTACTTTCAAGTGTTACTTTATAAATACTTAACCGTTACTTTATCCCAACATGTTACTTTCAACATATGTGCATGAATATGTTTACTTTATATATACTTAACTGTTACTTTGTTCAAATAAGTTACTTTCATGAGTTACTTTATAAATACCTAACCGTTACTCTGTCCATATATGTTATAATCAACAGTTTATTTTATAAATAATAAACTGTTACTTTGTCCATATATGTTACCTTCAACCTTTTACTTTGTATATAATTAACCATTACTTTGTCCATATAGGCTACTTTGAACAGTTTACTTTATAAATACTTAACCGTTACTTTGTCCATATATGTTATAATCAACAGTTTATTTTATAAATACTAAACTGTTACTTTGTTTATACATGTTACTTTCAACCTTTTACTTTGTATATAATTAACCATTAGTTTGTCCATATATGCTAGTTTGAACAGTTTACTTTATAAATACTTAACCGTTACTTTGTCCATATATGTTATAATCAACAGTTTATTTTATAAATACTAAACTGTTACTTTGTTTATACATGTTACTTTCAACCTTTTACTTTGTATATAATTAACCATTACTTTGTCCATATAGGGTACTTTGAACAGTTTACTTTATATATACTTAACCGTTACTCTGTCCATATATGTTATAATCAAAAGTTTATTTTATAAATACTAAACTGTTACTTTGTTTATACATGTTACTTTCAACCTTTTACTTTGTATATAATTAACCATTACTTTGTCCATATAGGCTACTTTGAACAGTTTACTTTATAAATACTTAACCGTTACTTTGTCCATATATGTTATAATCAACAGTTTATTTTATAAATACTAAACTGTTACTTTGTTTATACATGTTACTTTCAACCTTTTACTTTGTATATAATTAACCATTACTTTGTCCATATAGGCTACTTTGAACAGTTTACTTTATAAATACTTAACCGTTACTTTGTCCATATATGTTATAATCAACAGTTTATTTTATAAATGCTAAACTGTTACTTTGTTTATACATGTTACTTTCAACCTTTTACTTTGTATATAATTAACCATTACTTTGTCCATATATGCTAGTTTGAACAGTTTACTTTATAAATACTTAACCGTTACTTTGTCCATATATGTTATAATCAACAGTTTATTTTATAAATACTAAACTGTTACTTTGTTTATACATGTTACTTTCAACCTTTTACTTTGTATATAATTAACCATTACTTTGTCCATATAGGCTACTTTGAACAGTTTACTTTATAAATACTTAACCGTTACTTTGTCCATATATGTTATAATCAACAGTTTATTTTATAAATACTAAACTGTTACTTTGTTTATACATGTTACTTTCAACCTTTTACTTTGTATATAATTAACCATTACTTTGTCCATATATGCTACTTTGAACAGTTTACTTTATAAATACTTAAGCGTTACTTTGTCCATATATGTTATAATCAACAGTTTATTTTATAAATACTAAACTGTTACTTTGTTTATACATGTTACTTTCAACCTTTTACTTTGTATATAATTAACCATTACTTTGTCCATATATGCTAGTTTGAACAGTTTACTTTATAAATACTTAACCGTTACTCTGTCCATATATGTTATAATCAACAGTTTATTTTATAAATACTAAACTGTTACTTTGTTTATACATGTTACTTTCAACCTTTTACTTTGTATATAATTAACCATTACTTTGTCCATATAGGCTACTTTGAACAGTTTACTTTATAAATACTTAACCGTTACTTTGTCCATATATGTTATAATCAACAGTTTATTTTATAAATACTAAACTGTTACTTTGTTTATACATGTTACTTTCAACCTTTTACTTTGTATATAATTAACCATTACTTTGTCCATATATGCTAGTTTGAACAGTTTACTTTATAAATACTTAACCGTTACTCTGTCCATATATGTTATAATCAACAGTTTATTTTATAAATACTAAACTGTTACTTTGTTTATATATGTTACTTTCAACCTTTTACTTTGTATATAATTAACCATTACTTTGTCCATATAGGCTACTTTGAACAGTTCAATTTATAAATACTTAACCGTTACTCTGTCCGTATATGTTATAATCAAAAGTTTATTTTATAAATACTAAACTGTTACTTTGTTTATACATGTTACTTTGAAGAGTAATTTTTAAGTGCCTAACTGTTACTTTGTCGATATATGTTATTTTCAAACTTTTACTTTATAAATAATTGACTGTTATTTTGTTCATATAGGTTACTTTCAACATATGTGTATGAATATGTATATGTTCACTTTATAAATACTTAACCAGTACTTTATTCAAATAGGATACTTTCAAGAATAACTTTATAAATATTCAACTGTTACTTTCTCCATATATGTTACTTTGAAGAGTAATTTATAAACCTGTTACTTTGTCCATATATGTTACATTTAACCTCTTACTTTAAAAATACTTTACCATTACTTAGTCCATATAGGTTTCTTTCAATAGTTCACTTTACATTTAGAAATATAAGTGTTTAATCAAACGTTGTATTGTATATATAGGATGCATCAATAGTTTACTTTAGAAATACTCAATTGTTCCTTTGTAAATGTAGGTTACTTTAAATAGATTACATTATATTTATAAATAAAAGCGTTTACTCAACCGCTACATTGTATTTATAGGTTACGTGATCAGTTTCATTTATAAATATTAACTGTTATTTTCAATAGTTCACTTTATAAATACCCAATTCTTCCTTTGTAAATGTAGGTTACTTTAAATAGATTACATTATATTTATAAATAAAAGCGTTTACTCAACCGCTACATTGTATTTATAGGTTACGTGATCAGTTTCATTTATATATATATATATATATATATATATATATATATATATATATATATATATATATCCGTTATTTTCAATAGTTCACTTTATAAATACCCAATTCTTCCTTTGTAAATGTAGGTTACTTTAAATAGATTACATTATATTTATAAATAAAAGCGTTTACTCAACCGCTACATTGTATTTATAGGTTACGTGATCAGTTTCACTTTATAAATACTCCACCTTTACATTGTAATATTGACTACTTTCGCATGATTCAGTTTATAAGGTTTCTGTTAACCTTTACTCAGTCGACAATAAACTTGCTCTTCCCCTCCCACGACGGGCAGATATTTGTTAGTAAGCTTATCGCCTGGCACGAATACACTAAGATTACTCATGCCACAGACGTGACTGCTCTGACGACGCTTTAAAGGTTGGCTCAAGGCCATCGCCACACATCTGGTCAACGTACTGGAAATAGTTCCTTAATGTCATAAGCTTCTTCGGATTCCTGCCCCGTGGTGAGTTATAACTTCATTGTAACCGAAAGGGCAAAATCCATGAGAAGATACACCAAATGAAGAAAGAAATTAACTCTAGTCTGATGCTATTGTGTTCCATCTTACGTTGCTGTTAGTTTGTCCATTGGAACTATGAATTAGACCTTGTCATTACACAGTTTAATGTCAACTAAAGAATTATATGTATATATATATATATATAAATATAAAATACGTTTTCTTGTTTAATAATTTAAAACAACATAGGTTATTCAAATACAAGAATATTTATTATTTTATATCCAAAGCTTTTCGTTGGAAAACAGTACCAACATCATCAGGAATGAAAATTACAATAATATAATATACAATTATATTATATAATATATTATATAATATACAATAATATAACATCTTCAGGAATGAAAAGCTTTGAATATAAATTAATAAATACTCTTGTATTTGAATAACCTATGTTGTTTTAATATATATATATATATATAATAAATTTAAAATATTTCAAAAACAAGAATACTTTTAATACATATATTATTCAAAGCTCTTCGCCAATAAAACAGTACCAGCATCTTCAGGAAAATAATTATGACACAAAATATTTTTACAAAGATTATTTTTGTAAACATATTTTGTTACATAATTATTTTCCTGAAGATGGTGGTACTGTTTTATTGGCGAAAAGCTTTGAATACTATATATATATGTTAAACGTATTCTTGTTTTTGAAATATTTTAAATTTATTAACTATATTACAAGAAAACATATCACCATATTATATATATATATATATAATAAAATATGTATTATTGTGTATTGGAAAAATAAGAGATATATTAATAGAAGAATAATTTATTGAATTATACCATTCCTAGCTTTTCGTTGACAAACTACCAACTTCGTCAAGAGAAATAGAGAATATGAAGCATACAAGTGTTAGATTCAACAGTGTTGTCAAATCTATTACAATATTGTCAAATTTATTAATTTGCTGCCCTAACATTACATACTTTGAACATAGTGTCAAAATTTGATTTTATTTCTATTTGTTTATTTACCAATTTGTAATTATATTATATTTAATATTTTTAAATCTACATTAATATTTATTTTTAGCCTTTTGGTAGTTTCTTTTATCAGTATCATAATATCTATATTAGGAAATATATGATTATTATTGATAAAATGATTAGCAAAATTCGATTTATATACTTCTGGTTTTTCATAATTATTGAAATGCTCTTTATATCTTATCTTTAAGTTTCTTTTTAGTTTGCCCAATATAAACGTCATTACAGTAACTTTAGTATTAAAAGTAAAAATTGTATTTACGCCTTTTGAGGATGACAAACTAACTGCCGAAACGTCGTCGTTATATTTAAAATTAATGTTATTGACTCCTATATCAACTGTCCTTTATTAATATAAAGAATTTTACGTTTGTTTAAAATTCTAATTCATTTTGATATACTTAATCACTGCTTGTTGAAGCCAGGGGGCACAGGGGCACATGCCCCCCTCCTTATAGATCGTCCTGACTACACCCCTGGCTGCCTGTAGTCCTGAGTTACAATAAATATTGCAATTATTGTTATTTCCATTTAAATAAAGTGGATTTATTCTACATTTATAAACTTGGTCTATCTTCGGTTAGGTTAGGTTAGGTTTGGCAAAACTATTAGAATCATCGCTATTATACGGTTTAGAATCGATCGATACGAATAAGAGGTGACTTGAACACGGTTTTACTTCCGGTTAGTTAAGACCGACCACCAAGAGGTGAGGAGTAGATTTCAAGAATGGTTTAGTCCACCCTTTAGGCGTTTCGGTGAGACTTCAGTGTTTTGCCCCGCCTCATTTAGCTAGTACACAACGTCTAGTTTAATATCGTTAAAACTTTAAAAATGAAGTGTTACAGAAAAAGAAACATTTATTTTCGTATGTATATAATTAAATTTACTCCTATTTCTTTCCTACTATTAGTTCACACTCTCCTTATAGATATCTTTTTCAAAATTTCAATCGTTGATAAAATAATTTTTATTTATCCACTCAAGTTCTAATCCATTTTTGAAATCTTGTAATGGATGATACTTGATGGTACTACAGTTTTTTTTTCAAATAACAGTTCATCAAATAAATTTAATAAATTATTAATTTGCCACTTCTATTTTGCGATTCTGTCATATCTGTATACATATTTATATTAATTGTAATTATTTAGAAAAAAGTAATTAAAATAAAATTGTCTTTGTTAATCTAACTAGGAGTTGACTTAAACATTGTTTGGTTATGCTAGTTATTGTATACCGAAATTGTAGTCCATAAGACATCAACCGAAAGATATTTAAAACCAATAACATTTTCAAAAGAAAACGTTTTTCTAAAACACTTTTATATACAAAGAAAATATCTTTCAGCTATTAACAATATCTTTAAAAATATGCCTTTTTCTCAAAACTACCTGATTCGTGTAAGTTTTGTAAATATCCGAATTTCTATGTTCTTCACTCTTCGTTTGTACATACTACACTTGTTTTAACTGTGTTTTCAGTACATTCGTTTAGCGACTATAATTGTTCTTTTCAAACAATGTTGATATTCTTCTGATATTAATTAAACTCATATTTTCTTAAAGTACAATTTGATCCCGCTCCAACGCTAGCGTTTTTAGTGTATGTCATACTTGATATTTTACAGTCACTATACATGAATTCGTTTCCCCCCTCTTTGTCTTTAAAGAGCCTGTCCCGCCATACAGCTTTCTTACACTTTAAATTCTGTTAAATCTTAAAGAACAACTTTGGCCACGAAGGCCTAAAGAAGTAATAGAAGCATTATCCCAGCTTGTAATTATATCGCAAAATATTCTTTAAAAGTATGGTAGAACAATGTTTTACAATAATATCAAATATTTACATTTGTTGATTCCATCTTCGCGTGAGCTAATCGTAATAACTTACACTTT
>JBAIZL010000002.1:82843348-82868348 GCA_036971475.1 Prosapia bicincta | reverse complement strand
TGTGTGTGTGTATTTGTGTGTCAGTGCGTGTGTTCGTGCGCGTGTGGGTGTGTGTCTGTTTGTGTGTGCGTGTGTGTGTGTGTGTATTTGTGTGTGTCTGTGCGTGTGTGCTTTCGTGCGTGTGTATTTGTCTGTGTGTGCGTGCGTGCGTGTGTGTGTGTGTGTGTGTGTGTGTGTGTGTGCGCGAAGTGGGTGAAGACACACAAACAAAAGTGGAAGTGACATTACTACATAGTTGTATTTTTGAAGGAAGGTTTTGTATTATCATAGAGATATTTTGTTCTACTGATAATGAATTAAAATCATACTGAAAAAAGTACAAAGATAGGTACGCTGCCCTACAGATTATCCAAAACACCCAAAGTAACCAATAACTTTACTAAATGCGATTACAAAAGACTCTACTCAATGCACAACAACCGCAACAAACAGATTCCAGAGTCATAAACAGATACGCAACACCTCTCTAGTTCATACCATATTGCTTACGTAGACTTTGCTCAACACTTTAATTCCAAAAACCACAACCAATCAAAAAATAAACCTATTAAACTTGACATTTTGTAGAAATTAAATAAAAATAACAGACCATATACATCTAATAGGTGCGACATTTTAGATTACACCAACATATACTCACTCAGCAACCAATTACGCTTACAAATTACGAACACGTTTTTACATCACTACGGTTTCACCACCCCTCCTCCAAATATGTTCTCAAGTAACTATCAGGACAGTTAAGGTTTGAATTTAAAACGAATCATGTCCCCAAAAACGTATGTTCTCATTTAGATAAAACGATCCTTTTCAATAGATGGTTAAAATAAACTTGTACAAATCATAATACCCAAACTTGCCTCATAAAGTTCTAATTTATAATGGAACACGTCTCCCAAACATTTGTCCTCACTTAAACAAAAAGTAAGTGCTACTATAGGCAATTGTTTCCCCATTAATATTATGTTAAAGTATTTAAGGCGTGTAAATTAGCAGCTGTTTGAAGTTGAAAATGGAAGCAAATATTAATAATTTTTACATTTTCAGTTCCATCTATTAGTCTACACTCTGCCTACATATTTCTTGTTAAAATTTTTAATCGTTATTAAGATAATTTTTACACATCCACTCAAGTTCAAATACGTATTTTAAAACTTGTACTGGTTGATATTTTATGTTAATAAAGTTATGTAAAATATTAATTCATTAATTATATTTAAAATGAATTAATTTTAGTTTTATGTGGAAGACAAACATTTCACAAGAGGGGCAAGGTATGTAATATAGTTATTTCATCACAATTGGTTGAAAATAAGTGATAACATATGATTTCCTAAAACGGCTAAATTTATAAGTTATGTGAAAGAACAGCTATTTTAACGCATGGATCATGTTACTTTATTTATATTAATTGTAATTATTTAATAAAAAGTAACTAAACTACAACTTTTCTTTGTTGACGTAAGTAGGAATTGACTTTAAAACGTTTTTTATATTGTTTGTTTATACACAATATTGTAATTGTTAAACCAAAAAAGAAGTCATGATAGGTTTTTTAATCAAATTTTAAAGTAAGTTACTATATTTATATGCATTTATAAGTCCTTTTGGTTGCTTTTAGGGGTCAATTAGGATAAAAAACGTAATAAACACATTTTTGGAAAATTGCATTTTTTTTGTTGTTGTACAATACCGACCTTTTGACATACAAGACAGTTACACAATCGTAAAGACTATCTTAAGTCAGGTGATCAACCCGAAAGTAGAATATCCTTTTATAAGTTCAGCGTTGTTGGTAAAATACAGACTGACAGCCTGATCACAAAGAGCACAGATGGGAACTATGCGGAACACGAGTAAACATTCCCATCACGTGCTTCGGATTTCTCAGTAATTGACTAGTTGCATCAGTCGATCGTGAAATGAACAGATTTGGTAACTTTCCCGACGTAAAGTTCCTGGTCACAGTTCTAAACAGATTTTAGAATCGTTTTTTCTGATTCGTAACGTAAACGGTTCGATTTCACAGGTTTTTTGAACTGTACGTAAACACGTTATGATGTTTGCTTCAATCGTACATTTACTTCTCCTGCTATTTATCCATTATATCACATCTAGACGTACTAGATGTTAAATATATATTAAAGGTACACGGATACAACGAAACTTTAAATACTTATTTATGAATCAAAACTAGCTACGTAAGTATAGCGTAAGCATTGCATCGCAACATAAGTAATATACAGTAAACTCCCGATTATCCGTGGAATAGGGTGGCCGGCAACGCCGGATAACGAATTCCCCGGAAAATCCGCTAAGAACAAAGAATAAGCAAAACGATCGTGAATCGATTGTTATACCATAAGTTACACAAATAATGACCCCGGTTAATGCAATTCACAAATAATCTTCAGAGAACATAATAAATACAGAAAATAATTTAAAATGTCGATGTATTATAACATGTATATTTATATGTCTAACTATTTACAATACGTACATAAGTATATGTCAAAAGTAAGTATGTACATATTTAATTTCCTTTACAAATAATACAAAAAAATCTGTCACTTTCGTTTGTTTTTTTCGTGAGCATTGATTTAGCCTTAATGTGAGATCTAACCATTTTGTCGCACAGTGTTTACTTGTGCCACAAAGCCATAAAGATCGATAATGTATATGACAGACATGGATAATGCATATGTCACGTCCTAGACTATTTATAGCCAAGATTAGCTGACATTTGTTTACAATCTTATGATACGCATTAGGTTTTCGGCCGTCCAAGCATTTTGTCATTGTCTCTTATATACAGTAGTCTGCTCGCCCTTTTATTTCGCTGGCCCTCGTCGGGGTGCTTCCCTTTCAATGTAAAAATTAGTACGTACATATTTACATATCTTTTCCCTTCATCTTAACTTCTATTAAGTATAATATGTATTTATACCGTAATTCACCGTTTGGAAATTTATGAAACACATGAATCTGATTGGAATAAAAACTGGATATATGTAAAACAATGGCAGAACCCGGATAATCCGCAAACCGGTTAAACCGCCCACGGATAATCGGGAGTTTACTGTACTACAAATATGAAATACATTAAACATATGAATAAAATGCTGGAAATGAATATAATACAGTGCATGGAAATAAATAAAGACGATAATATTACTAAAGAACTAATAGAAACATAAACTAAACTTAATTTTAACAAAATATTATACTATATTTCAAGTTTTCAGTGATTTAATTATTGAGTTCACTATGCTTGCTAATACTGTATAACTCATTTCATACTTTATACATTCAAAATCAGTTGTCAAAAAGCTATGTCGTGATGATTTATAGAATTTGGTAGGTCCAGCATTATAAAGTGGTGAAAAGCTTTATATAAAAGACACACACACACACACACACACACACACACACACACACACACACACACACACACACACACACACACACACACACACACACACACACACACACACACACACACACACACATATATATATATATATATATATATATATATATATATATATATATATGATATATATAGTATGATTTAATTTTGTAAAAATATTTTATTAGATAATTATTTTCCTGAAGATGTTGGTACTATTTTATCGGCGAAAAGCTTTGAATAGATTTATTCATTAAAAGTATTCTTGTTTTTGAAATATTTTAAATTTATTATTTATTATATATATATATATATATATATATATATATATATATATATATATATATATATATGCTGATACGTATTCCTTCACGGATGGAAAAATATGGATAAATACTCATGGGGGTGGCTTCATTCCTCTATATATAGGAGCAGAGTTATCTCCGCTCTTCGGCTGTTGTTGGGTTCCCCTCGTCAATGCTGGATGAGATTCTAGCGAAACGTCGGAACTACGATTTTGTGCACTTCAGAATGAACGGATGTACTCCAGTAAATAACCTTTCATCATATATATATATACACACACACACACACACACACACACACACACACACACACACACATATATATATATATATATATATATATATATATATATATACAATGAAAAGTCAAGTATTATCCGCAATTTAGTTATATTTTCGTTTATATTGGTAGTTCTATCACTTTGCGTTCATGATACGTGTCTTGTTAATTTGTTGTTATGTCTATGCATGTTTCAAATTGCTAGGATAGTTTCGTTATCGCTGTCGTGCTGTTAATCATGGCTGCTCTTCTATTTGTACCAAAGAAGAGCAACGTTCAGTGATACTTTTCTTGTGGCCGGAAGGTGTATCAGGGGGCCGAATATCATCGAAGACTTTTATAGTGTTTTACCACAACTTAGTGTCTACGAGTGGATCTAAAAATCCAAAAATGGTTGCACTAGTGTTACGCACGATGAAGGAGCCGGAAGGATTTTTAGAGTCACAAATGAGAACATTGAACGTTCACGTGAAGTGGTTCTCCTAGACAGACGAGTTACTATTGACGAGGTGGCACATCGTCTGCAAATTAGTCACGGTTCTGCCTACGAATCCATCCACAACAGACTTGGGTTTCATAAAGTCTGTGCAAGATGGTTTCCAAAACAACTCACAGTGTTACATAAACAAACGCGCTTGGACAACTACCAATACCTTTGGATCTCTATGTTAACAAACGGGAAAACGTCTTAGACAGGATCATTATCGGTGACGAAACATGGACCCATCATTACGGGAGAGTATGGAATTGAAATTCGCCGTGCAAGAAAAAGTTCAAGACCAAACCGTCCGCAGGAAAACCAATTCTCACGGTAGTTTGGGACTCATGAGGTCCAGTACTGGAGAGTTATGAGGAGAGGGGCACATCAATAAGCAGCACGTTACAGCTAAGTCCTGCAATTAGAAGCAAACGCCGAGGGCTGCTGTCAAAAGGTGTGTTGTTGCACGACAATGCTCGTTCGCATACTGCTGCTTATAACGCTTAAACGCTCCTGTAACTCAATTTTGAAGTACTGGCTCACCCATATAGTCCCGATCCTGCCCCTTGTTTGGTCCACTTAAAGAAGCATTGAAAGAAGCGGAGCATTTCTGTCTCGCAGCTCAACCAAAAACCTTCTTTAATGAGGGTATCAGGAAGCTTGTTCAATGATGGATCAACTGCGTTGAACTGCAAAGGGACGATGTCGAAAAATAAATGGTGAACATATAGGCTAAATAGTTTACTTGATTACAATACAATTGTATATTTACATTGCGTATAGTAATTAACTTACTCGTGTGTATATATATATATATATATATATATATATATATATATATATATAAACAATAAAATATGTATTCTTGTGAATAAAGGAAAAAAGCTTTGAATTGTATTATTCAATAAATTATACTGTATATAGGTTAGCAACGTAAAAGTTTCTACATTTTGGTGGCCATGTGCGTGGCCCTCTAGAAAATTATTGATATTGTTTAATATAATAATTAGAGGTGCGTACCTTGCGTGTGCGTGCGCGCGCGCGTTCGTGTGTGTGTGTGTGAGAAAGAGAGAGATACAGACTGAGTGCAATCATATTATTCTACCCACTAGAGTATTTATCCGCGGGGCACGTAGAATTATTAAAGAATGCCATTTGTTTTTGCTTTTTACTTTACTGAGAAGTTTAGCTGACTCTATGAGTACAATACCTCGGCTTAATACGTAGCTTCTACTGGTCTCAGTTTAACTGATCCCACAATATTTCCGAAGATGTGGTTGTAAATCGATTTACATTTTCTTTAAATCCTTTTTCTAACGATTCAAATTTTCTTTGAAAGTCGATGAAACATATACTACCAAATTCCTGAGTCCTTTGCTAATTTAGTTGTGGATTTTATCCCGATCGCTCTGCACTAGGGGGTGATCGGCTGTTTGTAGTGCTTGATTACGTATTTTAAAAAAATACTAAGCAAATCGATTCTTAGAACAATTAACACAGATTTTTCGATAATATTGACTGGAAAACAATTTTAAAAATACTTAGCGAAGTCGAAACTCAATGATAAGAAAATGCTATGAGACCTTTTAATAAACGAGAAAGAATCGATAGTGGTTCCGAGAAAGCGAAGAAGTAACTTTGGAAGGAATTTTAAGTATGATTGAATAATAAAGACTTTTCAAAACCATTAGTGAATGGTGAATGAATGAATGAAAATGAATGGGGATGTATCTATGTCTACGTTTTGATGACGTCATAGCTGAGATAGTCAAAATTCAAACGAGGTTTCCAACACATTTAGGCGGGAGAGGATATTAAAGGTTTTAACGCTCGGTAAGAATGGTGGCATTGAATTGAAAGTATTGTCTTGGTAGGAGGGTTAAACTCCTGTCGGATATGTATAACAGTGAGTAGTTGAGTAGAATTGTTGAGGTGTTTACTCAACGATCCGCGTATAGAGTAGTATCTCCCTAAGCCTCTGAGTAGGAGTCGGAGAGTAAAATAAATTGAGAGTAATTTTAGAAGTGGGAGGAATCCTGTGAGGGTAAAAGAGGTTTTGATGTAGTTATACGGCTGAAGAGAAGTTAAAACACACCTACTACCGGGACCTTCCTGATTTCCCACCTAATAAATATGAATAAATTTGAAATACGTTTCGAAAGATTATTAAAGGAAATTGTTAGAATATTAATGGCAATTTGTTTTAGCGAATCAAAAATGTTTTGAGAAAATAATTCAACTGGTCAACTAGGAATAAACGCAAAGGATCTAAGAGACGGCGACAAATTTATGTTATAGTTTGTGAAACTTATGGAAATGAAATAATGAATGGAAGCAGAGTGAGGCAGTGGTGTATTGGTTTTAAAAATGGCCGACCAATGTTCATGACGACGGCGACAGTAGTTGTCCTACCCTTGTTACTGAAGACTTTAACTAGTGGTTAAGATCTCAGGCGGTGGATTTCTTTAATCTTAGAATCGAAAAACTTGTGACACGCTATAAGTCCCTTAATTTGAAATTTTACATTAAAAATAGCCAAAAGGGTAACGTTAAAATGTACATAAAGTTTTTATTTTACTATGTAATTTTTCATTTCAAAACCCCGTTACTTTCTCGATTACCAACGAATCTTTTAGATTAAATGTTTGAGCAAAAAGCCTCGTACGTGGACATTTTGCCCACACTGTGTGTGTAAAGTGGAGAATGAAGGAGAAAATCTCAAATGCAATATAAAAATATCAAAACCATTGTACAGAAAGTAACTTGAAGAGGAACAGAAAAACGATACCCAGACTCAATTCTACAAATCGATTTGCCTTCAGTTCGAACTTTTTACTAAAAGACGACAAGCCTGGAAATCCTTTTTGACACTGTTTAAAGCTCAGCACTGTACCATGAGGTCAGTAGAGGCTAAAGAAAATAAGACGTTTCGAACACTAGTACAATAATATATATATATATACATATATATATATATATATATATATATATATATATATATATATATATATATATATATATATTGAAAGATCAACAGAAAATACCTTTTGCAGTTTAAAATGGAGAAATGTCTGAAAAACTTTCTAAAAACACGAGCTACATTTATTTCTGAAAACACGAGGTATATTTGTGAACTTTGACTGGGAAAATCGATGTAACCACTATTTTCAAAGCTATTTGTCGTCCAGTAATAAGGATAAGTCAGTAATGACAATGGAAAGTAGAAAAAGCACACAATCCTAAAGATGACCTATAAAGACAAACAACTCTCTGAATAAAATACACCATTTTTTTTAAAGCGAAAACATCTTTATGTTAGCTTAACGCTTTCCTCAACTGGAGTAAAACTGTTGGAATATTACATCACGCAAGATGTTAGATTTCCTTAAGATAAACAAATTTTCTGCAAAAACTGTCCTAAAGTAGGACATGCCAAGGATATACAAACAGATGTTTTCCGCAGATGGATTATTGCATGAGGTATTTGACTGAATTAATTGATAAAGTAAAATTTTATTCAATTTGTTAATTTCAACATTAATCATGGGCTTAGGCTTTTTTTGGAACTGTGAATAAAATACGGTTCCCTCTCACTCAAACTTATGTAACTTCCGATTTTAATGAAAAGACCTATAAATGTGAATTAATTTTTTAAAACTTTTCTGCATTATTAAGGATTACAAAATAATGAGAAACTAATAATGGGTATTCAAAGGAAATAATCAATTATTATGCTTTAAAAAATTGAGGACTTATCTCTAAATCGATTAAACATGATAGATATTTAGCTATGCAAGACTTACTTCCCAGTCTTGCCCAAATAACTAACATTACCACAACCCATACCCCCTGAACCCGGTTCCAGGTATTTCCGCCTTTGCTCTCCCCTCTCGTTTGGTCTGAGAAGGACTTATCTTGGCAGCTTGATGTAAAATGAATAAATGATTCCTAATAATCAGACACATTGCGATAAAACGTCCCATACCTAATACGGATTTAACCATCTCTTGGCTACAAACGATGACTAAACCATGACAAATTGCCACGTGATGAAATATCAAACTACAGTATCACTTTGATTCGTAAAAACTAATTAAAAAAATCTTATCGCGTATTAGTGATGGCCGTGTGTCACTCATTTTATTTCTAGCAAAAAAATGACTAAATATAATATATTTAGATTAAATATAAAATCTTGCCGCATTACTAAGTTTTTTAAATTTCCTACTATTAGTTCACTCACTCTCTCTCTCCCTCTCTCTCTGTCTGTCTGTCTGTTTGTCTCTCTCTCTCTCTCTCTCTCTCTCTCTATATATATATATATATATATATATATATATATATATATAGGCTATATATATATATATATATATATATCTTGTTCAAAATTGCAATCGTTAATAAAATATATTTTATTCATTAACTCAAGTTCAAATACATTTTTTTAACTTGTAGTAGATGACACTTGATGTTAATGCATGTTTTTCAAATGTTAATTCATTATATTAATTTAATTAATAATTTTAGTTGTATATGGGAGGGAAACGTTTCACAAAGGGGCAAGGTATTCAATACAGTTATTTCGTCCCATTTTGCTTAAATTAAGTGGTAATATATGATTTCATAAAACAGCAGATTTCAAGTTAAAGGTTACGTGATAGAACGGCTGTTTTGACGCATAGGGCATGTTACTTTATTTATACTAGTTGTAATTATTTATTAAAAAGTAATTTAAATAAAATTTTTCTTTTTATTTTTGTTTAAAAACACTTTTAAACATTTTTGTTTATATTTCTTGTTTAGTTGTATTTTTTTAAACTACTCGTAGCGTGGAGCACGTATATTCATGTCTCTGAGAATGAATACTTGGTAACCGAAATATACATAAGACTAGAATATAAATTTTTGTGCTAAGAGGTTTTTGTGTATATTATTTACTCGTACTTTCTCACACCACCATTGTTAGCTCTGACGTCAAACTTAAATTTGTCAACAACTTGCCCCGAATCTATATTTATTTGTTAATACAAATCATATGGAATCGTAGATTAAAAAACCACTTTCAAAACTTCATCAGTAAAAATGTAAAAAATAACATATTATTAAATAAATTCTGATTTTGTTAATAACAAAGTGAATCTAGAACGGTTCAAAGAACGTAGCAATAGTCATGGCCATTGCTGGTATGCTGCAAGGTTATATTCCTGGTTCATAGTGTTTCGGGTAACCTTGAATCATCCAATAATTGTAATTTCTCGTAGATTAGGATGCTTCCAACCAACACACTTGTTGACAGCTTTTTTATTTAAAATTATGTTTGTAATACATTGTGATTATCACATTAAATTTTCTGGTTAACAGGTTAAATTCAAACTGTGATGACCTCAAAATGTAATTGACGATAGCTAACACAAATTTTAAGGTTATAGTAATTAAAATACTAAAAAACCTAAAATTAACAATAAAATTTTTATTTTTAATACAATGTACACTATGAACAAACTAAAACATTTAGGCAAAACAATAAAAAACTAAAAAAAATATAATGTTGACATTCAAATCGAAAATTTATTCACAGAATCCTTGATAACACTGAAGAAATCCACTTGATTTATCTATAGATTCCTTATATTAGACTTGGAAATTATCTGGGTCAGTAACTCTGTAAGGACCATCCATACAATTCAATATACGCCATTTCAAAAGCTTTTCTACAATATAAGCTTACTCCTTTATCAAAAATTTCCGTACCTTGTCATTAAATGTCGTTATTTTCTAATTTCGATTGCCTATTAAGCTCCAATTTGGGTTGTATGTTTCTTAAAGCTTCTCAGTAATCATGCTTAGAAGATTTAACAGAGCCAAACCACTGAGTTAGTATAGTGTGCTGTGCTAGTTCTAATCAAATATAAACGGTAATATCAAGATAACATCTAAAGCAGGGGTTCCCAAACATTTTGATCCCGCGCCCCTCCTTTTGAAATGAAATCTCCCAAGCCCCTTCCACTAACACTATAAATAAATGGTACGGGCATTTGAAAGGGAATCAAATATATATACTGAACGCAATTTTTAATTTAAATAAATGAAACCTCTATACCTCAAACTACTTTTCTTTTATTTAAAACCTTATGTACATTTCAATTGTATAGTAATTATACTCAAAGGCAACACACAATAAAAATACAATGGTTTATTTTTATTATATTTTTTATAGTATTTTTTAAATATTTTTATAGTATGTTTATTGTAAATTACCTTTGAGGGATGACTGCTATGCAATTGAAATGGACATAAAGTTTTAAATAAAAGAAAAAGTCATTTGCTGTTTAGAGGTTTCATTTATTTAAATTAAACATTAAGCCATAGTTGTTTTATACAGTTATGAAAACAATATATTAATTTATATGTACTTTCACAAGAAAAATGATATAACATTTAAAGTTTTAATTTGCTAAATTTAAACTGATAAGAGAAAAATCTGTTAGTGAGATGCTTGAGCTTACATTTTTTACACTAGCATGCCTATTTCATGCGGTATTTTAGTAAGGGCACAACCCAAGTCATTAGCTACATCAAGTTTGTTCCTATAATATTAAATATATTTTATTTATCTTATTATTTTCCAACTGGCCTCGCGCCCTCCTGACTTGCCTTCACGCTCCCTAGTTTGGGAACCCATGATCTAAAGAGTTAATGGGCACTTTAGTTATATGTGTATTTAGGGTAACATAATGCAAAAATAGTTAATGGTTGGTCTAATAAGACAAGTTTTAATAATAATTAGAAAAAAAAAATTAATGAAGCTTATTCATTTTCTTAAATTTTTTTTTACTTTGTCCGACGCACAATTCACCCTAATTAAAACAACCCACTCTCTACATTACATTATTTATTACGTCCTCACCAACTCAATCTTTCCCCAATTTTACAAGTTTCATTTTATTATTACTAATGCAAGAAACTACTTTCCTTAACAGTATTCCACAAAGGTAAATATTCATCTTCTAGGTCCCACAACGCAACCGTTAACGGACCATGAATAATACAATGTATTGCCTTGGGATCCGTTAGAAGCATCCTAACCTATAGTTTATTACAAGACGTAAAGTATACACTGTATATTTCTGTTCACACTCTCATTATTTCAGGATACTCTATTCGCATCTATTGTAACTCTGAGTGTGATGAATTTTCCTTTATTTATTACATGTGCTTTTGGCCCTTCTAAAACGCACCATATCTTTAGAGCAGAAATATATTTTATGCTTTCCTTAAAGGCCACTTTAACATCCACTTTAGAAGAACCGCTGCTTTGTCAGTTTTGTAGAGATTTCAAAAAAATCAACCATAGAGTAGTCGATTGCTATGAACTGAAGGATGATCGACCTAATGTTATATTAGAGCAGGGGTTCCCAACGTTTTAGCTACTACGTACCCCCTGAAGGTTTTTGTAGGTTTGGCGTACCACCATCCTCAGGGGGTCTGGGGGGTGTAGATTGGAAGAAAGCCCCCTGATCATAATTTTTTTAGAATCGCATTTTTTTATTAGAAACAAGTTTATTATTTTTTTATTAAATAAGTAATAAAACTAATTAATTATCCATTCACTTTTCCATTACTTTTGAATAACGATCAGACAATAAAAGAAAATTTAAATAATTATGCACATTACATTATATTTTTTTTTATACTCGACAAAAATCATTGAAGTTCAATGTGTATTTTGATTAATGCTATGCTTGTTGCAGTTTACCTGTACCATTCTCAGACAAATAACTAGTGACAAATGGCATCAAAAACAGCAAAGCTTTCCGTATTTCTCTTTATAAACATCTGTCATGGAACTGTCTTCTGTTAAATATTTCCTAAAATACAAGTAATCTTGTGAGTTTCATGACGAGGCCACGTGACGCGTACCACCTGAAATCATCCCACGTACCACCAGTGGTACTCGTACCACCTGAAATCTTCTCACGTACCACCAGTGGTACGCGTGCCACCTGAAATCTTCCCACGTACCACCTGAAATCCTTCCAGGTACCACCTGAAATATTCCCACGTACCACCAGTCGTACGCGTGCTACCTGAAATCTTCCCACGTACCCCCAATGGTACGCGTACCATCTGAAATCCTCCCACGTTCCACCTGAAATCTTCCCAAGTACCACCAGTGGTACGCGTGCTACCTGAAATCTTACCACGTACCATCAGTGGCACGCGTATCACCTGAAATATTCCCACGTACTACCAGTGGTACGCGTACCGCCTGAAATCGTCCCATGTACCACCAGTGTCACGCGTACCACCTGAACTCTTCCCAAGTACCACCAGTGGTACCCGTATCACCTGAAATCGTCCCATGTACCACCAGTGGCACGCGTACCACCTGAACTCTTCCCACGTACCACCAGTGGTACCCGTATCACCTGAAATCGTCCCATGTACCACCAGTGGCACGCGTACCACCTGAACTCTTCCCACGTACCACCAGTGGTACCCGTATCACCTGAAATCGTCCCATGTACCACCAGTGGCACGCGTACCACCTGAACTCTTCCCACGTACCACCAGTGGTACCCGTATCACCTGAAATCTTCCTATGTACCACCAGTGGTACGCGTGCCACAGCTTGGGAATCCATTTATTACACGAATATTAAAAATAACGTAAAACAATCAGGTTAACACCAATTTACGTCTTCCTAGTGTGATACATTTATTTCTTTATTTATTCTGTCTCAATTTTTCTTTTTTGTATCTTTTTATTTAGGATTTTTAGTTGAACCCTTTTTTGTTTTTTGTGTATTTACAAAAAAAAAATTTTACTAATAATTAAACAGTTAAAATAGCTTATAAAATTATGTTTAGTTTCATAAGCTATATTAATTATTTAATTTTCGTCTTTTAATCGTAATTTTGATTTGAATTTTTGTTTCATTAACTGAATCCACTTTAGTACTGACCAGACTCTTGTCGGTATCGAAACGTATATTGCCACTTTCATTACCTGAATCCACTTTAGTATTGGCCAGACTCTTGTCGGTATCGAAACGTATATTGCCACTTTCATTAACTGAATCCAATTTAGTACTGGCCAGACTCTTGTAGGTATAGAACCGTAGATTTCCTCTTTCATCAACTGAATTCACTTCGGTACAGGACAGACTATTTTAGGGATTGAACCGCTAATTTTCACACATCACTGAGACTATCATGTTACACAGACATCAAACCACTTTAAATTAGTTTATAAAAGTTAATGAAACTTTAAAAACGTATCAGGTTACAAGTTATAGCAGCTTTTATGTTCATGGCGTTCGGGGAAAACCTCTTCCAGGACTGAGTTCCGTTTCCGACTAGGACCGTAACTGATGTAGATATAATTATATATTTCGTGAGTAGAAGAAACCGCTCTAAAGACTCAACGTCACACAGTGACATCATCGTATACGTCACTTCTTCACGTACGCGGGAATCTAAGATGGTGGTATCTTCCCAACATAGCAAGTAGGTTCCCATTGTTAACACGTCATCACGTGACACAATATGGCCTCCCCCATGATCACAAGCACAATGTTGTATATTAGCCGTAGGTTTGGTGAGCAGAACCGTTACACTATTCGCCGCGTAAAGGAACAACATCGAGCCTGAGAGTTCCAAATACTCGTGCATAACGTTATTCGCTCGAACGTTCCGATATTGCTGGTAACATGTGTCACCTTGAACTATAGGAACATACTGTCTCCAATACGATCATGGTAAGCCCTCAGAGTTATTCATTCGTATAGGTACATTTATTACAGTATTTGATTGTACTTATTCATGCACACATCTGCGCAAGCGTACAGATAGCAAAGCCTAGTTAAAATGTATATAACGTATCCATATTGAATTTCGGCAATGTATTTTATATAAACTGGATTTGCCGTAGAGGTTGGTACAATTATGGAATCATTGTTTTTTTAATAGACAGACAGGTCTTCTCACACTGACAACAGATGATGAAAGAGAAGAGTCGGAGAGAAGAAGAGTGAAAAGGGAGAGAGAGATTGAGAGAGAGGGCAAGAAAGGGGAAGAGGAGAGAGTAGAAAATTAATTATAATTGGAGTAGAATACCTTCTAAACTTTGCATATTAAACATTTAGACGATGTACATACACGCGCAGTCCCCCCTACACACACACACACACACACACACACACACACACACACACACACACACACACACACACACACACACACACACACACACACACACACACACACACACACACACACACACACACACACACACAACTACACACCTAATAATTCAAAAATCTTTTACAGAGGTTCAGCCAAAATTTATATATTTCTATATATTTCTTATAACCTTCCTAATACATCACGATTTCCATTTTTGGTTTGTGGAACCCATTAGGAAGGGAAACGAAGAATTAAAAAAAGAATGTTTTCTCCAGGAACTCTACAGAGGTGTGGCAGTGTGTGTGTTTGTGTGTGTGTGTGTGGGTGAGCGCTCATGTGTATGTGTGTGTTTGTGTATGTGTGTGTGTATGTGTGTGTGTCCCTGATTAGTACACTCACATGCCGGTTTCGATAGAAGGTACGGAAAGTGTGGTCCTTCGGAACGTTCTACTCGTCATGAAGAGTCCGGAAAAGCGTCGAAACCTTAGTGTCTGGCTAGAGTATCGTCGCATCCCGAGAGAGGAATAGTGACAAGACCAAATATAACAGTAAGGCTCTAACCTCTTACAATCTGGTGAAACCAAGTGCTTCGTTTCTGACTTGATTCTAGTCAAGTCACTTCTACCGAGTGGGTGTTTGAGGGTGGATTCGTGGCGGCGTGGTGTCACACTTCATCTAAAATCGGAGGTAAGTTCGGGAGAGTCACAACTCCTCTCATCTTACGGTTTTTTCTTCTTGAACCTTCTTTTCACGAACGCGATTGTAATGTTTAATTTGACTATAGGAGCAGAAATGTTAGCGATATATTTCTGTAGCTCTGTAACGAGGCGTCATTGCACTCAAGTTTATCTGAACTTTGTCTTCCTTTTACCTATGATTCCCTATAGACTCCCTAACTGTTTAGGTACCCCTTATTAGTAAATATAATAGTTTAGCTATAATTTAAATTATTAAAAAGAATCCCGGAGAAACTCGCCCAAATAGTTTCTCATACCTCTTGATATATTTTAAATACTATGGCTTCGCTCGTTTGCCAGAACTACTCGTAACCAGCACCACCACCCGTACGCTCAGCTTAGTAAGTGGATACATGCGGCAGTGTGTTGTGGAAAAGTGTAGCAGATTGAGAAAAATGGTGACAAGGAGAACCTGTCGTCCGACTTAACCTCCTCGTCAAAGAGCACAAAGATAGAGTCTCTTGGGGAGTTATCTCCAATATAGCGTATGCAACCTCAAACTTGTTATTCTTGCCTGGGTTACTAGAGTTCAACCCGAGATGAGGGGCTTGGTTCCACGGCCCGTAATACCAGTATCCGAGAGTCTTGCGACCTCCTGTAAGGGCTAGACTGGTCACCGGCTCGCTCCTGGTACTAGACAAACCCCAACCAGAGGCAGCGGTTACAGAACTACTCGGGACTAGTAAAGCCTTCCGAATGCTCAGGTTTCCGTACCTTTATACCCCGTCTGATTAGTTCGGTCCAGGTAGTGTAATCGGACTATCCCAACTCGTTTGACCTTACGTAAGGGCCGGGACCCATCTTACATTGTCCTAGGAGGGTATACAAATATTCCTTGGACCTTGAGAGCGTAAATGGTTAAAAATAAACTTTTTTTTATATATTTGTGAAATAAAAATATAAATTGCTACGTTTTTAACAATAATATACATAATGTTTCCTCCGTCACGCAGTATTTATTTCCTTTGATATCATTGAATGCCAACCATTACCACAGGGATCAAACATTTAATGCGGCGTATCTAATATTAATACAAAAACAATCACCCCTGACTAAGCATGTGTTTGTATGATAAAACCTAAATCAGGAAATTTCAGTAGTTATTTTATTACTGTAAATAAAACAACAAACAGAATAAAACATTATTATTGAGATTATAGAATTTCTGAGACGAAAATTGCTTATCTAAACCAGACGGTTAAAAAAGTTTTAAATTTTTAATTAATTATGTAAACATGAACCGTCTATCCGGAATGATTATTAGCGGTTGTACAGTATCTAATCATGGTTTCGTACAGAATATAAAAAAGGGACAAACTGTAAAGGAAAATATGTTTACATAGTTGGCAATTTATATTAGCAAATTTTCCGTCATTAGATAACTTTGTTAATTAATACAAAATTTTATGTATTTTGTTCTACTGGGAAATACCACTACATCAACATGAATGTATATAATTACCTTACACTAATAATAAAAAAAGTAATTTTATACATTTACTCACACACAACAAACGCATTTACACACACACACACACACACACACACACACAAACACACACACACACACACACATTCCCGTGAACATAATCACACTCTCATGCATATCCGAACTCACAGCCATACAAACGCCCACTCGCTCACACTCTCACACACTTGCACGCGCAATATCACGCACACACGCAAACACATAAGCATTATAGTCTAAAGTTTTAGATATTTCATCATCTAAAATGTTCAATCAATGAATCAAATCCTAGTTTTAAAAGTAAACTCACATCTTTTGAAAGGATATTTGTTTGTGTACAAAATTATACGTTATTCTGAATTTAAAGTTCCTAGTTAGATATTTTATTTTTCTGCTTTCATTAATATACTCCGAATGAGTGGTCGGCTGGTAGAGCATCTGACTACGTATCTGGGGGATTAGGGTTCGATTCTCGGTAACTCCAAAGAATTTATGTGTGATTTTCAGCCTCAACTAGGTTTGTAAAACTGGAGAATCTAGAGACTAACATAGACTAATGATAAGTGATTTCGAAGCAGGTTTGGCTCCAATATCTTTCTTAAATGTCCTCAGTGAGACAGCTGTATCTTGTCTCTCTCAAACTCTATTACTCTTATAGAGATTATTAATTGTGATTAATATCTTAAATATGTACTATTTTCATCTCTAACGAAAAATTTAACAATCGGTAAATTGAAAATTCAAAGCTTTAGTGTTCCGAATAAAATACTAAATTTTTTTTTTAATACAATAAAAGCATATTCACTCGGAATACATTCTTAAAAATGTCTGTTATTATTTTTTTAAAAGTCGAAAATATTTTCTTGGCATTGTTTTGAACATATGTACACGTTCGCATTTTTAGAATATGTGACTGACGTCACAAAAAATCGAAAACTTGGATGGAAATGATGGGGAAGAAACGATGCCTTTAGGAGCCCATTGGCGAAACTAAAACTAAATCTGAAAATATTTCTGACAACTGTTGCACCAGTAAAACCAACTTCCAGTGGTTCTAGAACAGGTTTTCAACTGTGTAACTTTGCTCAAGGGATGCCAGTCTTCCTCAACTCCTAGTACCAGGGAACCTTTATGGCCTTGCTATAGTGCTACCAGATTCCTCCTTACCTTTCTTATTCTTTCTCTACCAGGGGCTGTAACAGACAGACACCCCTTCATGGCCTCGATAGACACTTCCGGTACGCGCTACCCTGCCCTGCCTTCAGTTACGTAGGGAGGATGGCATACCAGAAGAGTATCTGGTCAATACCCTGACAGAGTGAGTGCTAACTGATTTCTCCTTACCTTTCTTATTATTTCTCTACCAGGGGCTGTAACAGACAGACACCCCTTCACGGCCTCGATAGACACTTCAGGTACGCGTTGCCCTGCCCTGCCTTCAGTTACGTGGGAGGATGGCATACCAGAAGAATATCTGGCCAATATTTAGAGTGCCGTTTGAAAATCCAAGGTTCTGAGATATTACGGATGCCAGATCATGATAAGTAAACCAGTCAAGAAAGCTGAATCATGGCCATTTCACATGGGCCATCACAATCAGATGCACCCATGGGGAAGCCAAAAACTTTAACAAAATCAGTTAATTGTCTCAACAGACAAACAATTAGGTAAATATTTAAATTTAAACAAATCGATAAAAAATTGGTAATTTTACAAATACGGAAAACATATTTGGTTTGCTATTGAAAGGGATAATATTAATTAACCCTTGTCAACTATCAAAATACATTGGAAGATAATCATGCCCTCATTGGACAGACCGTGACAGATTTTAAAACTGAGTTAAAAATGAACATCGTATTTGCAACGATTTAGAGTTAAGACCACATTACACATCCTAAAACGTGTAATAACCTACAAAAGATATTTGAACTTAATCTTTGATACATTCTAAAGAAAGCAGGCACTGTTCACAATCCACACAGATTATAACCTTTGTGATAATTACCACTAAAAATGGTTCTGAAAATACATTTTAATGCTTCATCATTTACCACTTACTTTATCGCATCAAAGAACGACGTTAATACTCCCAAGAAACATAAAAGTAAACTTTTACGGCCGGGAAATATACTATGTCGCCTAAAAGAAGTCTTTAGATCGTGAGGTTACGTAGTTCATGAGAAACTATTTTGTTGTGTCTGCTGTCGATCAATGGACGGTTGCCAAAACATAACCTAGAAACGTAGCTTGGTTAAAGTCAACAAACATTACATCACCTTTCATATTTCAATTCCGTATAATACACTCTCCTTATATATATATATATATATATATATATATATATATATATATATATATATATATATATATATATATATATATATATATATATATATATATATATATATGTATGTATATGTAAAATATGTTTTCTTGTATGATAATTAAAAACAACTAAGGTTATTCAAATACAAGAACATTTATTAATTCAAGCAATTTAATCCTGATGATGTTGGTACTTTTTATCAACGAAGAGCTTTGAATATAAATTAATAAATATTCTTGTATTTGAATAACCTTGGTTGTTTTTATTAAATATATTAAATACTTTGTTTAAATAAACGTGAATAATCAAATGAAAGAGAAAAATATAATATATCAAATTGGATTAGAAAATAGATATAAAAGAAAAACTACAGATAAATTAAATAATAACATAATAAGAAAACAGAAAATCGACAGTAACTTTGTAAATAATACAAGAGAAAAAATTTGGAGAACTTTTACATTCACTAACGAAATAAACAAAGATACAAGATTATTTAAAGAAACACATTTACAAATTACTTACATAACTGATATTAAAATTGAAAATTTAATAAACAATAACAATAATCAAAACAATATGCACAAAAGAAATGGTGTATATAATATATAATGTCAAGATTGTAATAAATTATATGTAGGACCAACAAAAAAGAAATTAAAAGGAAGATACAAAGAAACATATTCAAATCAAATTAACTACTCATTGTAATAATAATGGACACAAATTTCCTCAAATAGAAATTATGAAGTTATTAAAAGAATTAAACAAAGGATTAAAGATAAATATATGTGAAACATTGGAAATTTATAAACATAAAGTTAAAGACAAATCAATTGATGAACAAATTCAAGTGAGATCAAGGCACCAAACTATTTATAAGGTCATTGATGTTATAGAAAATATTACTTAAAGTGCAATACTTATAAACATATGGTTGTTTGTAGTACATATGAATTAATTTTTGTAAAAATATTTTGTTAAATAATTTAATTTTCCTGAAGATGCTGGTACTGTTTTATCGGCAAAAAGCTTTGAATAATATATGCATTAAAAGTATTCTATGTAAAAGTATATATATTAAAAGTATATTAAAAGATATAGCATTAAAAGTATATATATACACTCACACACACACACACACACACACACACACACACACACACACACACACACACACACACACACACACACACACACACACACACATACACACATACATATATATATATATATATATATATATATATATATATATATTGTTCAAATTTTCAATCGTTAATATAATACTTTTTATTCATACACTAGAGTTGAAATACATTTTTAAAAATTGTAGTGAGTGACACTTGATGTTAATACACTTTTTTTCAAATAACGATTCATTAATTCACAAATAAACTAATTTTAGTTTTACATGGAAGAAAATGTTTCACAAAAGTGGCAAGGTATGCAATATAGTTATTTCGTTCCATTTGGTTTAAAATAAGTGATAACATATCATTTCAAAACATATCTGATTTTATGTTATAGGTTATGTGGTAGAACAACTGTTTTAACCCTTAGGCGTTGCAACTTTATTTATATTAACTCTATTAATTTAATAAAAAGTAACTAAATAATTTTTGTTTGTTGAACTAAGTAGGAATTGACTTTAAACAATTTTTTTGTTTATATTACTTGTTTACACTTAGGCAAATGAAATCATGTAAAAATAGTTGTTACATATGTTGTCACTGGTACTAAAGCTTGAAAATATATGTTACAAATATGATTTCGTATAAACAAATCTATTTTGATTGGATACTATTTCAGTGCGCAAGTACTTTAGTGTAAAACTAGTAGCTCAAATGAAGATGGAATCAAATATTAGGTACTTTTTTGTTTCTCGCATTTTAAATCCTTTATTTCTTACTTAAAATGTATATTAATTTGTATATATTGAAAGATAAAATTGAATACTGGTACAGTATTAGTAAGGTATATATAATAACAAAACCACAGTGGTACAATATAATAATATAAAAATATTGCCACAAACACCAATACCACAAAAGTAATAAATAATAACTAATATCACAAGTTATTTGAAATTAAACCCTTATGTACATTTCAATGACCATGTCATCATCATCAGAGGGTCCTAAAATTACAATCTAAAATACAATAATTTACAAACAAGACTGACGTTACATTGTGACTAGGTCAGCCTAATTTGTAAATTATTGTATTATAGATTGTAATTTTGTAATAGGACTGATGATAATGACGTGGTCATCAAAATGCCCATAGGGGTTTACTTAGGTAACCTGTAATATTAGTTATTTTTGTTGTATTGGGGGTTTTCACAAAATTTTTATTATAATTTGTACTTTACAGGTAATTTTAGTAATAAATAAATAATGTCTTGAATAAATTTAAATATCCGTCCCAGATTGTTCAGCTTCCTGGAATTGTCGGTGTTTACGATTCCGCGACTTTGTGCCCAAGCGAATAGCTATTCACAGTTTTGCACAACCCACATTCCCTGGTGACGAATTGCAACCTTCTAACACGGAAATCTCACGATGCTGAATGGCAGCGTCAAAGAATCGAGATGTAACGCTATCCTTCGGCTTATCTACTGTGTGCAGTGCCTATAAAAACCCGGCTCCAACACTTATCTGTCAAACAATGTCTGCTTTGATCCCGGTGTTTGTTGTGTAAATATCGATTCTGTTCCGAACTTGAAGTGGCGCCAATATCCACACAGGCTACACGGTGATAAGGCCGCCGCGCCGCAGGCCTTCCCCAAGCCAAGAGCGGCGGCCCGTATGTCTGACGTATACAAATGTTAGCCATGTCATAGTTACTTGCGAAAGGAGATAAAATAATGAGAACACTCCAAGACTGTAATTCCAGGCTTCTAAAAATTAAATGAATACTGTTTACAACTATTTTCTTAGAAACTATCGACTGTGGGAATAGGGCACTTTGACCAAATTCACACATCCAATATAAAATATTAATACGTAATATAAACAAAAACTTTTTTTAGTCAAGTCAACTTAAGTAAAAAAAAAAATTTTAGTTACGATATATTAAATAATTACAAATATATAAATAAAGTAACATAGCCTATGCCTTAAAACAGCTCTTCTACCACATAACCTATAACACTATGTTATATGGAAATCATATGTTATCACTTATTTTAAATCAAATGAGACGAAATAACTATCTAGCATGCCTTGCCACATTTGTGAAAAGTTTACTCCGTTATAAAACTAAATTTAATTTATATTAGATTTAATCAACTAATTAATATTTGAAAAAACTATAAACATCAGGTTTATTAACATAATTTATTTTGAAACATATAGTGGATGACAATTGATTTTAATACAGCTTTTTCAAATATGTATTTATTAATTTAAATTTTTTAAATTGATGTCCCCGTCGGATTCGAACTGTCAAAATATATTGGTTTGAAATCCAGCACTTTTAACATTGAGCTAACTCTACCATTACTAGAAATCTATTACTTAAAGTTGTTTATGAAATTATAAGTAAAATGTTCCTTGCAGTAGTGAAGCAATACAAGAGGTGGATAGAATGAGACGCTATATACCACCTGAAGCTTCATAAATTAGAATCGAAAAACAAAAACGAATTAATAGTAACAAATAAAAATAATAGTCAAACACTATATGTTGTGTAAAGAGGGAAATGGAAAATTGCAACGAAATTTGTTTTCTGTTTTGTCACTTAATATTGTGATTCTGTTATATGTTATATATATATATATATATATATATATATATATATATATATATATATATATATATATATATATATAGTAATTGTAATTACAAAATAAAAGGTAACTTTTATACAATTTTTGTTTGTCGACCTCAGCTTGAATCGACTTTAAAAAATTATTTTTCTCTATTGCTTGTTTATTATTAAAACTTAATATTTTAAAATATTACAATTCTCTACATTTGTACAGCTACAGTGCAATTCAGAAAGTAACCTAAACTACGAGGAATAAAAACAGCTGTTAAATGAAATTTAACTCATGTATGAGGTACATCTGAATGTATAGGAAAATGATATAAGCATAACCTCAAAACAATCTCTGTTTGAAGATAAAACCCCATTTTTGCAAGTTATGTTTGACTTTCGTAAATCTTCGGTTCAATTCGTTGATCTTCGGATTGTTACGCATTCTGGTATAAATTTCTACGCAATGACGTCACATTCAGCATAGGCATTAGCACGTTAGTTAGTTTTGAGTAAATAATAATGTTTTCTAATAGTAAAATAGTTAACGAAGATCGGACGGGCGTAGATTTTCTTTATTTCTTTTATTTGTTATGTAAAATACATTATAACCTATTAGAACGTGGTTTTAAATGTTGCAAACCATAAATAGAAGTTAGTGGGAAAAATACTTCCAAAGCCTTTAATAATGCCAAAATCCGATAATACGCCTTTCTAAACAACTTATTTGATTTTAATAAATTCCTTGTACAAATTTCCAATCGTTAATAAACTACGTTGTTATTAATACAATCAAGTTCAAATACATTTTTCCTAACCTGTAGAGGACGACAACTGATGTTAATACAGTTTATTTCAAATATTTATTAAATAATTAATTTATAAAAATTTGGGGGTCCAGGTCGGATTTGAACTGAGTATTATCATGTTTAAAGTACAGCGCTTTTGGAACTGAGCTAACCGTCTCATCGCTAGAGGTGTATTTCTCAAAACATTATATGAATCTTTCTTTTGCTCTCATCTGGTTGTCGTCGAAACCTGCATTGTATAACCTTATAAATTGTTGCCATGGTTACCACACAATATCATAAATAATGCTCTAGGATTACAAATGAAAGAAAAGAGTAAAATAAACAAACTGGATTGACGGTATCGAACCTTGCTTCAAAAACATACAATGCGAAAGGAAAGCGGAAAGAAACTACTACAAAATAGAGGCGCCGAAAATACGAAAAGCGTATAAACACTAATAAACAAAAATAATAGTATAACACCATATCTAAAAAGGATAATGGAAAGTTGGAAAATGAAATTCACTTTATATTTTGTCACTTAATATTGTTATTCTGACCTATGTATATACATACTTATATTAGTTGTAAATATAAAATAAAAAGAAACTAAAATAAATATTTTCTTTGTTTACTCAAGCAGGAATTGACCTAACATCTTTATATATATATTTATATCGTAACATCTTTTTATATTAGGTTACTTTTTATAGAAATAAAATTATTTTGTATGACTATTATTTTGGCAGACCTACGACTATATTGTTTTCTAATATTACATTTCTTTATTTTGTTTGATGTTTTTTATAATTGTAATAACTAAATATTTGAATGAATATAAAAGTTACTAAAAGTAAAATTTAGTTCGTGTAGTAAATATCGTAAACAAATATTAAGAGATTAAATTGAAATAAATTTAATTTAATTAACTTGAAGCCCTAAATTTATAATTTTTAGCAACAAGAAAACTTTATATTTGTGTAATTCACAGCTAAATTTAAAACCTATTCAATATAAGCAAACTGAAACTCGGGCAATTGTTGACAACAGACTTGTTTCAGAGCCTCCGTAAGCATCACAGCCACTAAGATCGTTCATCGGGGTAAAGAATTGAAATTTGATTGAGGTAATGTAGCCACGTAATTGAAGGCTAATCGAATTATACTGTTATTTCAAGTTTCGCATTACGATTCCAGCTGGGTTTTTAATTAACAGAACGACTCTTCGCACAGTCGTATGTAATTCCGTTAGAC
>JBAIZL010000002.1:82838348-82840848 GCA_036971475.1 Prosapia bicincta | reverse complement strand
AAGGTTAATAGAAATACTTATGGTATGATTATTATTTAGTTTCATTTTATCTTTAAGAATAGATGTTATGATTTTAGATATTTTATAAGAAGGGGCATTTATAAAATTTACTAATGGTCTAATTGGTTTCTCAATTTTGTGTAATTTAATAAGTCCATTCATTATTGGAATTTTTGGATTATCGTTCACATAGTTATTAATATTATTTTTATTAAATAATTTATAAGAAGATTTTATTAAATTTTTTATTTCATTTTGGTATTTCTTTGTAGGATCCTTATATATTTCACTAAATTGATTTTCAGTTATATATCTTTCTGTTTTATTTATGTGTTCGTCCTTATCAATAATTACAATAGCATTACTTTTATCAGCCTTTACTGTAGTTAGATTGTTATTTTGTAATTTATCTTTTAAATATTTAACTCCTAAATATGTTTTTCTATGGGTTTTATTAATTTTATTAGTTTTAATTAATTTTTTTTTCATGATCTGCTGCGATTCTGGTACTATCTTGTATATTTTCATTTATTTTACTAATGGCTATTTCTGTATCTATTATTATATTATCAATATCGTTATTTATGTTTCTTTTTATATTGATTTTATCATTTTCAAGTAGTTTTATCTCGCAATTATTAAATTTAGTATTAGATAAATTAACAACATTAGGGTGAAAGCTATGATATTTAACTTCAGGTATTATTTTCATTTGTTTTTCAAGTTTCAAATTATTTATTTTTTTGGATATATTATTTATTTTTATATTTCTAATTTTATTTATCATGAAGTTAATGTTATTGTATTTTTCTTCCCATTTTATATTATTCATTGTAGAAGCTAATTTTAAATTTATATATTTCAGTAGTTAAAATGTTTTGTTTTTTATATAAATTTCTTATTTCATTTTTAACCCATAATTTCTCTGCTTGTTTACAAGTTTTTTGGCAGTATCACTTTTGTTTTTTATTGTAATTTTTGCGTATTTTGGAATAATATTGTTTATAATACATTGCTTATTAAAATATATATTACAATTTGCGTTCATTAACTGAATTTTCCGTTTTTCAAATAAATTTAAGTCCTTTGTTAAGGTAGCATTACAATTATTAACTGATATCATGTCAATATATATATATATATATATATATATATATATATATATATATATATATATAAATTATTATATTAATATGAAATAATAATAATATAATAAATATATTAAATTGTAATATAGTGAAATACCAAAAAATATGTAAACAAATTATAAAAATAAACAAATATGGAACTTAACCTCAAAAAATACATTCACTTCTAATTCACACAAAATACAACCCTGTAAAGTTATAGATATAAATATCGCAATTCTTGTGTATTAATAAAGAACTAAGTCAAAATACAAATACAAGAATTATAATTGAATTTACAATTGTAAATTCAATTATAATTCTTGTATTTGTATTTTGACTTAGTTCTTTATATATATATATATATATATATATATATATATATATATATATATATATATATATATATATTACTGATACGTATTCTTTCACAGCTGGAAAAATATGATGAATATTTATCTTGTACAGATATATTGTGATCAAATAGTAATAAAAACAGATAATCTATGAAGCCACTCGATATCACATAATTTGATGAAAAATACGATATTTATGAGCTAATAGGATACACCATTTTAAAATTATCGAAACATACCCTCCAAACAACCTCTAAGTATCAATAATATTTAGTCTACTAACCACATTATTTTCTTTAACTATTTTCATTTTATCAGAAGTGGATTTTCACTCCTGTGTGATTTAACTGATTGTAGTAAATTGGTGATTTGTGAAAAATTGGGGCTGTTTTTTTTTTTTTTGTATTCACCTTTGTAAATTATTTTAACTAGCTAAACTCCAAGTGAATATATATTGGTTCGCGATTAAAACAATCACAGCTGTTCACTGTAACCACCAGATATTGTTTGAGTGTAAGACATTTTCTAGGCAATTCGTAGATCTCCGGATTGTTACGAATCCTCGTAGAAATTCTTAACTGATTACGTCACTTTCCACAGATTCACCCGTATGCAGTTTTTTCTTATGCTCCACCATGAGAAGTATTAGTTAATTAAAATTAGAGTATTAAGGAGACTCTGGAATTGAAAATTTTATTTTTTTTACATTTTAATGTTTTTATTGATTCTTATTCCATAGAATATTACCTTTGAATGATGTATAACACAAATAGGTTGAGGTTATATTTCATTTTGAAAAATTCGATTATATAAGGCTATGCATGCTACCATGGAAACAAAGAAAACCGAGGTCTCTCACGACATCATAAGTTTTCATCATTATACACATTGCTTCTACTCATTTCCAGGATATATTTCACTTTCAGGTTGGCTAACCTGTCTTTTAAAAGCTGTGTTTATTAGCGAAACCGTAATCAACCAATAAAGGAAGACTATCAGATGAAAAACCATTATCTA
>JBAIZL010000002.1:82823348-82828348 GCA_036971475.1 Prosapia bicincta | reverse complement strand
TTATAATATATATAAAACGTTATATATTATTGGTATTTTGGTAAGCAAAGGCAGTGACAAATATAGTGACAAGTCTAAAAAAATACTTTTAAAATAATTTGTGCATAATGTAAATAATAAAGGTGACTAATTGTACCAATCTGAAATTATTTTTAAAATTACAAAATTGTAAGTTATTACATTTTTAAATATGACAAAACTAAGATATATTGTAAATATATATAAAGATAGCTTACATTATTGTAATTTTCATTCCTGATGATGTTGGTACTATTTACCAACGAAAAGCTTTGAATATAAATTAATAAATATTCTTGTATTTGAATAACCTATGTTGTTTTAAATTATTGAACAAGAAAACGTATTATATATATATATATATTAAATATGGTGATATATTTTCTTATAATATAGTTAATAAAGTTAAAATATTTTAAAAACAAGAATACTTTCAATACATACATTATTCAAAGCTTTTCGCCAATAAAACAGTTCCAGCATCTTCAGGAAAAATAATTATCTAACGAAATATTTTTACAAAATTTAAATAATATGTACTAAAAACAACCATATGTTCATAAGTATTGCACTTTATGTAATTTTTTCTATAACATCAATGACCTTATAAATAGTTTGGTGCCTTGATCTCACTTGATATATATATATATATATTCTTGATATTTTACGTATCCATAGTTTTTCCGTTGCAATGACCTTATAAATAGTTTGGTGCCTTGATCTCACTTGATATATATATATATATATATATATATATATATATATATATATATATATATATATATTCTTGATATTTTACGTTATCCATAGTTTTTCCGTTGCACTGACTTTATGAAGTTAATATATTACTATTGTAAGTAAATTTATCCACCACTAAGTGCAATGATTTTACCTTGAGTGATGAGGCACCTTTCGGTCACTTGACCATTGTCGAATCACTGATTACTTTTTCTCAATTTTTCTGGTGTGGATGTTCGGTCCGTCGTGTTGGTAATTGTTGACGTCATACACGTTTCCTCTTGAGTCTTGTGTAAAATGTTTTTGAATAGTATGTCTTCTGTATATGTTGTTTGTAGATTCATTAAATTGTTGTGTATGTTTTTATAAATGTGGTATTTTTCTAGTGAGTTTAGTTCTATTGGGTTATTATTTATTTCAAGTATGGTTAGGTTATTTTCGTAATTTGTTATTTCATGTTTATGTGATATTAGGTGTGCTGCAACATTTGATACTTTTGAATTTTTGTTTTTGAATGCTCTATAATGTTCTTCAAATCTTATTTTAAATGATCTGGTTGTTTTCCCTATGTAAAATGCGTTACAGTTGTTACATTTAATTTTGTAAATTCCTGATAGGTTATAAAACCAACAACAAAATAATAAAATATTTTAATAACACAAACCACAAAACAAATTCAGAAAAACATAACATAAATTCAAAAGTATCAAATGTTGCAGCACACCTAATATCACATAAATATGAAATAACAAATTACGAAAATAACCTAACCATACTTGAATTAAATAATAACCCAATAGAACTAAACTCACTAGAAAAATACCACATTTATAAAAACATACACAACAATTTAATGAATCTACAAACAACATATACATAAGACATACTATTCAAAAACATTATACACAAGACTCAAGAGGAAACGTGTATGACGTCAAAAATTACCAACACGACGGACCGAACATCCGCACCAGAAAAATTGAGAAAAAGTAATCAGTGATTCGACAATGGTCAAGTGACCGAAAGGCGCCTCACCACTCAAGGTAAAATCATTGCACTTAATGGTAGATAAAATTACTTACAATAGTAATATATTAACTTCATATATATATATATATATATATATATATATATATATATATATATATATATATATATATATATATATCGCAATATGTATTCTTGTGTATTAATAAAGAACTAAGTCAAAATACAAATACAAGAATTATAATTGAATTTACAATTCTTTATAATTGTAAATTCAATTATAATTCTTGTATTTGTATTTTGACTTAGTTCTTTATATATATATATATATATATATATATATATATATATATATATATATATATGTATATATAACAAAATTTTAATGACCAAAATCTCAACTCAGTACCAAGTCGTAATTTTATTTTGTTTTTCCTAAGGACTTTCTACGCCATAAGACACAATTTTTTCAAAATCGATGACTGCTTGCTACCCAAAACCTACCAAAATAACAAAGATAGTATATGCATTACTCTTAAGTAATTAGATTACGAAATAAGCAAAACAGTTATATCAAATGAGTCAATAACTATAATTTCAAACTCAAAATATCTCTTGCTATTTATAAGAGTACAACAAACACTAATTCCGTCTAACTTAATGAATGAACGCCCCATGAATGAAAATATTTAGACGCAAACACCGTCTCTATTTACATTTCTTTTCAACAGCCTCGCGGTTTGACGTCATTATTGCATATTCACTAATGAATGTGTAAACTATAATTTGCGTCATCAGTTAATCATCAATTTGTCCACTTGCAAGTTGAGATAAATTACTCCCAGCACAAATATTTACTCTAGCTGCGCCAACATCGTCCTTTAAGTGGATTCAGATCGTTTTGGCAGAATCCATTTAAATTGTTTCGTTTACAAACATATCTATTTTAATAATGGCTGACATCTGGTATAGTAGTTAAACTATACAGAAAATGCTGATAACAATTAGTATGATGTAATTATAATGAGTCTTTTAACATTAACACGTGTTTGAAACGTTTTTATTAAAATATTGGAGGTAACGTGACGACACTGAAATATCGATAAATTTTTAAACCTTGCCAGCGTTAAAGTCTTCTGTGGTGGAAATAATTTGTATATTTATTCACCAGCTCATGAATTATGCATTGCATTTTACCAGAAACAGAGCGACATCTCAATTTAAACCCTAAATATTTATAGAGACATTTTACACCAACAGTGTCCGATGTATTAAAATAAAAAAAATGTTTGTAGAGTTTTCAAAAAATTCAACTCTTGATATTCAAATTTTAAAAATATTTTAAGCATGTCTACTTTAAATTATGAATTTTACAAGAAACTGATTAACGAAATATTTTTTGCAATTTATAGAGAAAATGTAAGAAAACACATTTGTAAAGAAATGTAGTATAGAGAAATGTATTCTGGTAATATCATCGAGTTTTCAAAATTTTACACCCTTATAATTGTTCAACATGAATTTACAAGAAGGTTTATATTAAAAAAGTAATTAAAAAAAAGTATAATATAGCACTTAAAAGTTACGTTTATGGGATTTTGCTACTCAAGGGTTGTACCTTGTAAATACTGATCATTTATACATTTTTCTTCTATAACTTTCTCATATAATTTTCTCATGTAACTTTCTCATATAACTTTCTCATATAACCATCTCATATAACTTTCTCATACAACTTTCTCATATAACTTTCTCATATATACTTTTTTTAACCTGTACCTTTGTTAAATAGATTTATTACCTTCTTTCTTATATATACGATCATTATATAGGTCTATATCTTATTTCGTATCTTTACATTATTTACTAATAATACCGCTCTTAGACAGATCTATACCTCCTTTTTTGTCTATACCTACTTTCCTCTATTATCATTCTTATATAAATCTATACCTTCTTTCTTATCTATATATTTCTTTTATATGTCTATATCTTCTTTTTTATATATACCTTTCTCATATAAATCTATACCTTCTTTCTTATCTATATATTTCTTTTATATGTCTATATCTTCTTTTTTATATATACCTTTCTCATATAAATCTATACCTTCTTTCTTATCTATATATTTCTTTTATATGTCTATATCTTCTTTTTTATATATACCTTTCTCATATAAATCTATACCTTCTTTCTTATCTATATATTTCTTTTATATGTCTATATCTTCTTTTTTATATATACCTTTCTCATATAAATCTATACCTTCTTTCTTATCTATATATTTCTTTTATATGTCTATATCTTCTTTTTTATATATACCTTTCTCATATAAATCTATACCTTCTTTCTTATCTATATATTTCTTTTATATGTCTATATCTTCTTTTTTATATATACCTTTCTCAGATAAATCTATACCTTTTTTCGTATCAATATATTTCTTATATATGTCTATATCTTCTTTTTTATATATAACTTTCTCAGATAAATCTATACCTTTTTTCGTATCTATATATTTCTTATATATGTCTATATCTTCTTTTTTATATATAACTTTCTCAGATAAATCTATACCTTTTTTCGTATCTATATATTTCTTATATATGTCTATATCTTCTTTTTTATATATAACTTTCTCAGATAAATCTATACCTTTTTTCGTATCTATATATTTCTTATATATGTCTATATCTTCTTTTTTATATATAACTTTCTCAGATAAATCTATACCTTTTTTCGTATCTATATATTTCTTATATATGTCTATATCTTCTTTTTTATATATAACTTTCTCAGATAAATCTATACTTTTTTCTTGTCTATACATTTCTTATATAGATCTATGCTTCCTTCCTAAGGTGTGAATAAAAAAAAATTGGAATAGGGTCTCGAAAAGCCGCCCTTATAGGTGGGGACATTTAACTGCTACTTTATTTGGTAGGGGAGATATTGAGTATTTTCTCCGAATAATTTGTTGTTGGCGAAAATTTTAAATATTTTGTTCGAATTATTTTGTTCAGGAGGTTTTTAAGTGTATTGTATAAATTATTTATTCGAAAATATATTTTAAGCGTATAGTGTGAGTTATTTACTGCAAAGGAGTTTGTAAGGGATTGTTTATTGTATCTGGGCTTTTAGATTTTGGCGCGAATAATTAGTCGCTCGAGTGACGTTTACACTAGGGAGACCAACCCCCCTTTCTGAATGCTCAGCCCCAAGTTGTTAATGTACTGAAATAAATTCCCCCGGATCTA
>JBAIZL010000002.1:82803348-82818348 GCA_036971475.1 Prosapia bicincta | reverse complement strand
GAAATTGAGAGACTAAAAACTAAAACGGAAACAAAAACGGCTAAATTAAACGAGAAAGTACAGGATATCCAAGAGGACATTAAATCGGTAAAGCAACAAGTTGCAAAGGTAAAGCAAACCGCTGGAGCGGGAATAGTAACACAAGTTTGCTTACCAAGGGTAATAGACAGGAACGGGGAGGCTACGTACCGTAGGATTGAGTTCTGGGGGAATGACAAGGAAGATCCAATGACATTCCTAGGGGAAATAGAAGATCTATTTTCTGAAATAGACAATACTATGGACGAGACTGCAAAATTAAGAATTGTAGAGCGATATTTGAAAGGGGCAGCGGATGCATGGTGGAAAGCCATAAAAAACAATACAGAAACTTATTCTGAATTCAGGCAGGAATTCACGGAGCATTTCTGGAGTTATCGCCAGCAGGATAGGGTACGCAGACAGATAAATCAAGGGCGCTACCATAATAATGGACCATACTCTATGGCAGAGTATTTTATTATGATGGTAAACAGGGCGAAAAACTTAGACCCGATAATCCCAGAGAACCATCTAATTTTCATGTTAATGAAACACTTTGGGAGTAACGTTCAGCTAGCTAGTGTGGGGAACCCCACAAGTAACATCAAACAAGCGATAGTTTTCCTACAACAGCTAGACAGCGTTACTGACAACGGCAATGGTAATGGGAACGCTCAAAGAAGTCAACAGAGGCAGGTTGCTCCAAACCAACAACCTAACCCTAACCCAAGGTCCCATGGTGATACCGCAAAATACCAAGAGACCAAGTATCCTAAAAACCCTCATCCTAAATCGCCTATCCCCGGACCAAGCGACCAAAGGCCAAAAAACTAAATATAAGGATCTCTGGCAACAATCAGGGAGATAAGTTAACCAGGTTAGAGATCCGAAGCAATAAGAAACCAAAAATAATTCAGAGCGAGAGACCGAAGGAAAAGCCGGTTTACCATCATAATAAGATCAGGCTAGGCGGTTTTTCCATGTCTATTAGGGACGATTTGTTAGAGGAAAGAATTGACTCGGTTATAACACTAGAGAATATAGACCAGTGTCCAGTGATAGAGTGCGAAATTAATGACCATAAGTTAATTGCACAAGTTGATACAGGTGCCCAAATGTCTGTGATTAAAACAGAAAAATACATAGCCCTAAAACAAAACGGGAATTTATTCTATGAGCTACCTATAGCTAACGTAGCGATAGTCACAGCATTAGGGTCAACCTGTAAACGAGTCAAGTTACAAACGATGCTACCTCTAACATTAAACGGACACACAAAGGAATTTGTTTTCTTGATTGTGGACAATCTACGGGTTGACCTCATCTTGGGAGCAAATACTTTGTGTGCGTTAAAAGCCCGGATAAACATGGAGAGATCGTTCATGACGTACGAGATTGATGGATATCTGCTGCACCAGGAGTTTCTTGTATCGAATAATAATAAAAATAATATAAAACAAGAGATAGGATGTAATAAAATTGATAAAATAACAAACAAAAATACTAACAAAAATGTAATATGTTCCGACGTTACAAGCGGGGAACAGGGAATGAATATAATAGATTCGTCTTATATAGACGGGCAAATTAACGACGGCAAATTAACACCTGTAGAGCCGACATTGGAGTGCCCGATAGTGAATAGCGTGCAGAAGGGGCTGTTCACGGGCAAGGATCAGGAAGATGGGTCCTTGTGCGAGTTAGGCGATGACAAACTAAAAAATAAACAAACACGAAACAAAAATATGACTAAAAATGTAAAATGTTCCACCGATACAAGCGGGGAACAGAAAATAAAATTAAAACAATTGTCAACGAATAAAGATAAGAACGAGATTACCAAAAATTTAAATAACAAATTGTGCGAAAATTCAAGGGAGAGTGAATTATTAATCTGTGAAAGAACGGAATCAAGTAAGCTAACGGGATTAAACAAAGCAAAAAATGGGTTAACCAAGCCTACAACAAACAAATTAAATAATGACGAGGGAGGATTCAACGAATTAAATAAAAATGGCTACAAGCCGAAACAAATAAAATTCCAACAAGTTAGGGAAAGACCTAATTGTCGGGAAACAAATCCGTTAGACTTAACAAGAATTCCAAAGCACTTTAATTCTAATCAATCTTGCTTGAAAACGAAGTCCAAATTGTTTGTTAAAAATAAATTTAAAAGTAAATCTCACCAGTATAAAAATTATCAAAATAAGCCAAGTAAAAATAAATCAAAAATAAAAATAAAATACAGGAATTACGCACAATGGCGTAACACAAAACGCCGAAAGAAAACCAGAACGCGTAAAACGTATCTTAAACTAAATACGATTAAATGGGAAAATACAAATAATCATTGCATATTAAACGAACAAGAAATGTTGAAGTTACCAGAATTGCTAAACAGTTATTCAGACGTGTTTAATGAAAGTTTTTCTGAATGAGTAAAAAATATTTTAAAACTAAATACTATTAAGAAAGGCAGTACAAATAAATAACCGCTGTACTTTTAAATAAACCAGAATTGTCTAGGTTGAAATAATTTATAATAAAGTATCCAGATGTTTGAATGAAATACCCAGCGAGTTGAACAAATGTAAACAAAGGCTCAAGGTTAAGGCAATCACCGGTGTTTGTAAACACGGCCACAAGGAAGTATCCGGTGGACGGGCGGGGAACGAGTTTATAAAAACTTTCCTTGCAACAAAATAAGCCGGACGTACCAAAATAGTAGAGGGCAAAAAAGCCTAAATGTATTTAAAACAGGACAATGTCAATAAGATGTTCTACGGAATTTCCAAAATGTTTAATGGGAAAGTTTAAGGGATAAGAAGCAAAATCAGGAACAATAACTTGATTTGTTACAATTAATCAAATCAACTGTGTCAATAATTATAAAATATCTTGTAATGTATTCTGTAAAATTGTATATAATGTTAAAAACATTAAAAAGGTTGTATGACAAGTAAAGGGATTCTACAATGTGACCCTTACACTTATCATAACCATAAAAATACGGAAATGCCAAATTAGAATGTTGTTCAGTAATAGAACCAGTACGCGAGCGATAAGCTAAGTTAGGCAGGAATAACATTGTCAGAATGATTAATAAACTGATTTAACGTAAAAACAAGAATAAGCAGAAATTGAATAAGGCTAAATCTAGACTTTAAGATTAGCTACGTATTTGTAAAGGGACGAATGTTAAAATTTAAAACAAACTATTTAATAACTAAATCAACATTACAAAAGTATTAGTCAGGAAGTTTGTGTACTGAGCAAACATTGGCGAGCTACATCCACTGCTTAAATCAAACAAGCGGGTTAAATCAAGCAACAATCAGGCAGATAGCAGGCGAATTTTAATGACTTGTACAACAAATACGCGGACAGACTTTTGCAAAATCAAACAAGAAATTTCTGTGCATGAGATAGTGGGTCGTTAGATCAGACTATCACTGTACAATATAGAACAAGAAAACTTGTGTACTAACGATCAAGGTCGCAACAATAGAAACTTTGCATTAAAATCAGAAGCAATCAAGATTTATCAAGTGGACTTCGATAATCTGGACACAAGCCAGTCTTATAAATTATACAATAAGAAGATAGAGAATTTAAAAAGCAAGGTTCGTTCCGTTTAATATGATAAGTTGAATTGTTGTCGTACTTTAATAGAATGTTTACAAGCCAGCTCATTGACCTTGTCAGGTAAAATGGAATGTAGAATCCACGCAATAGTTAGCCGCTAGGAAAGGTTTATCGGAAAGTAAACAAATTAAACTCGATAAACTGTGCTTCCACAGCTGACCCAATAATACGTAATAGTTAAGATATGAATGGAATATGTTTAAAAAATAATACTGTAAGATTAGTTAGGTTTTTAATTGCAAGTCATTGTTTTTAAAGCCATCACTAGTATAAAATGAAATTGACGTGGTAAATAGATAAAGAAATGACAGCCATCAGTGTGGTGAATGATGTGTAATGTGACAAAATAAAATTTATTGTGTAAACAAAAGTGACTAATAAATTGCTAATTGACTTGTGTTTGAAGTGTTTCAGGGTGAGAACTTCTCAAGAAACAAGAGAATAATAATAAGAAAATTTTGTAATAGAATAAGATAGTTTAAGTAATAATAAGATAAGGAATTGGTAAAAAACATTTTAACAAAGTAAAACATTTTTAACCTCTCAAACGGGGAAATTGCAACGGGGTGAAAGACCGTCGCAAGTGGGAAATAAGTAATTTCCTGTTGTTTAGAAATAAAGCTGTTTTTAAAATAATCAAGTAGGGAATTATACAATTATTAGAGAGGGAAAAATTAAATAAAACAGTAAATAGAATAGTTAAGCCACATTAAAGAATGTTATAAAATAAAGTTGTAATAACTAACTAAATTTGAACATCGAGAGTGAACCGAAAAAATTCTAAGTGCCTAAAAAAGCTATTTTTCGAACCAAACCACGTAGAACTTTCATCGACATTTCAAAAGAACCACAATAACCTAGAATGAACATTAAAGAAAACAGAATTCAAAAAACTTAAGAAACAAAAAAGTTACAGCCGTTTAAATAAAATAGACATTTTTCAGTGTTCTAAAATTAATTATCAAACTATGCAAGCTAAAACAGATTCGTTGCCCGACTTGCCTGTACAAGGAATAAATCGAGCGATAGCAAACTTGCAGGCGGGGTGCGGTAGGTTGAATTCACCGCTATATATACTTGGTCTCTAAGCCTTTAGAGACAGTCTGTAAAAATTTTCTAACACGAGGTGCCGCGGGACGCTATGCTGGACCGCGAGTAGAGACCGTCAGCAGGCCAGATGGACAATAACCTCAGCGCTTTCGACATCCAGGACCACCAAGGATGAAGGCTCCAGACTCAGCCTCCAGGACGCTCGAATAGAGGGAAACCACCACCGACGAACCAGGGATGGCGACTTCCGGTGTCCAAGGACCAGGGAATCCAGACGAGGGACCCCAAGGACCGGCAAGAACATCTTTGGCAAGTCATTTTCTTTATTCGAAATCAGTCACGTCAAATTTAGTTAGTTAATTTTATTAAATTCAAACAAATTTGCAAGCTTAAAACAATGACTTCACTCTTTATAAAATTTTAATAAATTGTATGCTAAGTAAATGAATTTATGTGCTCAGAATATTTAAAATAATGAATATTAAAATTACAAAAGGTTTTTGGCCATAAGCCGTTTATTTAAAGAAAATGAAAAATTTTCAAATATTATAAATTTAAAAATTAAAGGTTACAAAATATGAATTTACCAATTCCATATAGTAGATAAAATATTATTATGTGTAATTTTGAAAATGATTTTATGTTAATGTAAATGTAATAAATCTATATGCAAAGTATAATTTTTTAAAGCATAAGAAACAAGAAGTAACTCAGTGAATTGTTTTGCTAATATAATTGTGTAATACTTTGAAGGATAAAGTTTCTTTTTTATTTCAATAAATAGAGTTAAATATGTCATAAAAATCAAGATTATTTGCATTCCATCCTGTGTCAAATAACCAATAAAAACTGTTTAGCTTTTTCCAACTAATATAAAAATGATTATCAAATCAGTAAACAAATTTAATTAAATTTCATTAAATGGCAATAGATAAAGCCTAATGTTCTAAAGAGTTTCGCTCTACTAATTTCATGAGCTAGTCTAAAGATTAGTTGGTTTTTTGTAATAAAAGTCCAGAGATTTATCTACTGGCAGATTGTGTTTAAGAGGACACAGGAGCCTTTTAAAATAGGTATTTTTAGACACAATCATATTTTGCACGTTCCCTTGCTGTTTCTGCAGATCATCATCAGGTGGTAAGACTCTGTGTTTTTTATGTGTATTATTCTAAATGTGTTTCTTTCCAGCTGACTATTAATTTGACATGTGTGACTATACTGAGACCATACACAGTTGATAAACTTATTTAGGAGTGTTTGTACGGTTTTTAAATAGTAGTCAGCGGGAATAGGCTTGTTGTGGGTTTGGCCCTACGAGCAGGAAACATACACTTAACTCTGGGAGTTTAGCACGGTTTTACCAGCAGGGTGATAGGCAGAGTGTTGGTTGTTTATAAATATGTTTTCTTGTAAACAATTAAATTTTAGCATTCTGCAAGAAAGGATTTAAACAACACAACAAAACGACCGCGTGGAGATGCGGTGGTACGGGATGTAGAGGTAAGGTAGGAGGGGGGGGACGTTGCAACACACACACACACACGTGCACGTGCTCACTTGTGCTTACCTGACCCCTGCTGCATACCCGCTTACCAGTTGCTTTAATTTACAAAATCAACATTTTTTTTAAATTGTAACATATTGTTCTATGGTAATAGAGGTTAAACACGACGTATTTATATCATTCTAAACATAAAAAGTATATGGAAACATAATTTTAGTAACACATTTTTTTTTCAATCTCTGTAATAATCTTAAGGAATACCATCATTACGTCTTGTTTAGCCTCTATTACCAAGGAATAACTTGTATATTCAAAAAATATCAGTTACGATTACGTAAATGTAACAGTTTAAAATATGTAATTTGTTAGACCAGGGCTTATTCGTTGACTTATGGAAAACCTTCGCCTCAGGTAGGTAGGTTCGTGCGTCTGAGTGTCTGCGCTTTAGCTACGATAGTTGCTTAATCCTTTGAGGCACTTCCGAGTCTAGATGGTTAGCAAGTTGTTATCTGGGTTTATTCACATCTTCCCAACGAGTGCTATATGAATCTTTTACGTTAGCAAATATAATTTTGTGAAGTGGAGGTGAAAATAATCGATTGTTAGCCTTTTTCAACGTGAAAGCTTTGTTTAAAATGGTAATAATCTGTAGATTATGTTACCTAATAAAGAATTCGGTTGAAATCTTGATATATTGATTTTCATTTCTGTTAGGAATATATATATTTCTTACATTTAGAAACAAGAATGAAAAACAAGTGAATTCAGATGCCTGTCCACATGCGAAGAGAAAAGTAGAGTATTTTTCAACTCCTTTTATTGGTTTACACTAACCCTATATTTATCTTATTCAAATTTTCAATCGTTCATAAAATAGGATGTTAATATTTATTTTCAAATATTATTTCATTAAATTCATTTAATTAATTAATTTTAGTTTTATACGGGAGAAAAACGTTTCATAAAAGGTATGCCATGGAATATAGTTATTTAATAAGTGACAACGTATGATTTTATAACAGCTGATTTCACGTTATAGGTTATGTGGTAAAACCGCTGTTTTATAGCATAGGTTATAGTACTTTTTTTTATAATAATTGTAATTATTCAATAAAAATTATCTAAAATAAAATTTTGTTACTGATTTGAAGTATTTTTCAAAGTTAACTAAAAACTTTTTTGTTCATATTACTTGTTGGAAAATCAATTTAACCTTTTGGATTTATTGTACTTTTAAAGTGTTCCTGATAAATAATCCTAGAATGTAATTAAATCTTTGTTTCTTTAAGGTTATTGGTAGATCCGAACAGATGGGAAAGATTAAACGAAGAATATCAATGGTCATACAAAAATGGGTTAGTTTTGGGAATTTGTTAAAAGAAACGTAAAAACAGCAAAAAATATAAGTTTTGGGGATTTGTAAAAGGAAAGCGACGTTATCGGGCGTTAACGCTTCTACGAATCAAGGAAAGGCTTCAGTGAATGTGATTACAAACGGGTGACTTTAAAGGACTTATCTCTACAGCCATCTACCGAAGAAGGTCAAAACCCTCTTTCTGGCGCCAGTAGGCTAGGAAGATTCCAAAGGCCTTCAAGAAACATATCCTCCGCCCGAAGGCACGAGCGTTTCAGAATTTCACCATTGTCTCCACGGCCTTTGTTCTTCCATTATTCTTTTCTGTCTTTGTGTTGGACATAGTAATGACGTGTGCGATTCTTCCACGAATATTTTCTGCACAAGTGCCCTCGCACTTAAGGACTCTGTATTTAATAGGTAGTTAATTGCTCTTTTGACCTGGATCCAAATGGTTAATTAGGTTTTTAGGTTGAGGTTTATGGCGTGCCAATATAGTTTATAATTCTTTTTACACTTTTTTTTATAAATTTAATAAAAATTAATGGGTTTAAAATTAATGACATCACAGACTAATTCATGATAATACAAATACACTCTACGTTTCGATGTTCTATCCTAAAATCCTTTTCAAGAGCTAAACGTTTATCAATCTAATATTAAACCATAATTCACAGCTTCAAAGTACTTAAGCAATACTTTTATAATAATAAAATCCAATATTTCATTATTCTACATAAATATTCTCATTTACAAGTCAATTTGCACTACTACACAAGTCAATTTGCACTACTACACAAGTCAATTTGCACTACTACACAAGTCAATTTGCACTACTACACAAGTCAATTTGCACTACTACACAAGTCAATTTGCACTACTACACAAGTCAATTTGCACTACTACACAAGTCAATCTGCACTACTACACAAGTCAATTTGCACTACTACACAAGTCAATTTGCACTACTACACAAGTCAATTTGCACTACTACACAAGTCAATTTGCACTACTACACAAGTCAATTTGCACTACTACACAAGTCAATTTGCACTACTACAAAAGTCAATTTGCCCTACTACACAAGTCAATTTGCACTACTACACAAGTCAATTTGCACTACTACACAAGTCAATTTGCACTACTACACAAGTCAATTTGCACTACTACACAAGTCAATTTGCACTACTACACAAGTCAATTTGCACTACTACACAAGTCAATTTGCACTACTACACAAGTCAATTTGCACTACTACACAAGTCAATTTGCACTACTACACAAGTCAAATTTTTCCACTAGTAGAATTTGGCTAAATGTAAATGTTATTTATCGTTATAGATAACCAAAAAAAGCTAAAGACGATTAAAAGTACTGATAATAGAGTTTTTAAATAATATATCTCTTAAATAAATATGTCTATTGTACATTGAGAGAATTAACTCTATATAAAAATTACCTACGTATTTATTTTCTTTAAAAAAACTATCTAAATAGTAACATGATATTTTCACTTGTAAACTATGTAACATTAAACATTTCTCGTGTAACCATAATACACGATTATGCTATCTAAAAATTCTAAAAGTTTTACCTGACCAATTTTTTTAAAAGTTTCATAGATATAGAATTATTTGATTACAATCTACAAAACAAGTATTATAAAATAAAATCAAGTCGATTCCTATTGAGGTTAACAAAGAAAAATTTTATTTTAGTTACCCTAGAGCACTATTTATGGTATTGTGTGGTAACCATGGCAACAGTTTGAGGTTGCACACCCGAGGTTCGACGACAACCAAGTAGGGGTGGGGGAATTCATGTACAATTTTGAGAAATATATCTCTAGGTATTTGAACGTTGGCGCAGTGCCATGGCTCGCTAAACTTGGAACATAAAGATTCTCTGTTCGAATCCAGCCTAGACTCCGAAATTTATATAATTTAATTATTGAATACATGTTTGAAAAAACTTTTTTAACATAAAATTTCATGCACTATAGGTTTTAAAAAAATGTATTTTAACTTGAATGGATGAGTAAAAACGTATTTTAATAACGATTTAAAATTTTTACAAGATATGTATCAGGAGAGTGTGAGCTGATAGAAAGAATTTAATAATGCATACCTTGTGATTTAAATAAGGCCCGTCTTAAATTTTAAATTGTTTACTTTTCAGAAATGTTTTTTACGAGTATTGCATCATTTCAGTAGGGTTTTCTCGATAACAGCTTGTCAAATTTTTTTAAAATATAACACAACATCTGATTTTAATTAAAACGAGAAAATAATTGTCACCTACTGATGATTGGAAACGTGGGTGGATAGTTCGCGATATACTTGAGATGAAGATACGTTGTATCTCCTGTGATACAGTGCTCGAAAAATCCACTTTGTGGTGATAAAGCCTGAATGCACGAAAAATAAATTAATATTTTCTATATTTTACATTACGTGAACGTTAAATGTAAAATCATATTATCCCTAAAATAAGTTTACTATATATTTACTAAAAACGTTTTGATATCGATCTTTTAATTAGGATTTGACTACTAGGGTAGGGGTCTACTAACAATCTTCTGCAGTTGTTGGTGGTGTCGGCTGTTATTGAAAATATTAAACAAATGTTTAGTTATGACGTAATAGCTTACTGTAGACGGTATCCGTGATGTGGTCAGCTGTTCTCTCCTTGAGGGATTCTCCAGTTAAATAATCTACACCAGGTGGTGTAACTGCAATGAAACATTATCTTCCATTTGGGGATATTTCGTCCGTTACAAACTCGAGCGTCACAACACAACAACCTCAACTACCCTGGTTCGTGTGTTGTCCTTTTTAAAATCGTTCTATTAGTTCACACTCACCTGATATATATCGTTTCAATAGTTCATATTGTAACCCCTCGGCTTTGTAAATGGGTCGTGGTGTGAATTGACTTTTTATAAATAAACTGTTATTACCTTTATCCACTTGTGCTTACTGAGACTCGCCGGGTTAATTGTTTGTCTAAACAATTGTATCAAACTATACGTAACAAAGCCACAAATAACATTTCCCGTTTTTTTATTAGTTTAAACAATTACATCATTTAAAAAAATTTTTTTAATATTTTACGATTGCTAGCCCATCTTGCTCCTCCCTCTGAGACGTGTTGTGAGAGAGTGCTAAACGCTACTTCTCACAGAAACTTAACACGTGAATTTGGAAATGCCCCCCACCATTCTGCATTCAGAAACTTCCCTGGGAATTTCCTGCTAGCTCCGTCGATATAACATTAAAAAAAAAACAGAAATTTCTTTTAAGCAAAGCCGATTTTACATTTACTAAACAACAAATTATCATGTAACATACTGCATTGCAATTATAGTTCATTCGGGATGTTACAATAATATACGTTTTTATTCATCCAATCAAGTTCAAATACATTTTTTAACCTATAGTGGATGACAATTGGTGATTCGAATTGAGTATCTTATGTTCAAAGTATGCGCTTTTGGCACTGAACCAATCTTTTTACAGCTATAAGTGTATTTCTCAAAGAAGTATAACAATCTTTCTTTTTGTCCCGTCTGGCTGTCGTCGAAACCTTTATTGTACAACCTTGAATTGATGCCATGGTTACCACACAATATCATAAATAATCCGCAGAGAATAAAAAAGTAAATGAAAATAATAAAATAAACCGGGATTGACTGTATCGAAACTTGCTTCATTAACAGACAGTGCGAAATGAAAGCAAAAAGAAACTACAACACAACACAAGCGCCGAAAAAAAGCCATAAATAGTAACCAACAAAAATAATAGCCCAACACAATAGGCTACATAGAAAGGGAAATGGAAAATTGCAAGAAAATATTGTTATTTTATATACATATTCGTAGTAATTTTAATTATAAAATAAAAAAACTAAAAGAAATTTGTCTTTGTTGAATTAGGTAGGAATTTACTTAAATTTTATTTTATTTTACTTGTTTTCAGTGAAATAGCCAATAATAACCTCTGGTTTTGGGGGGAAAAATTCAGTCAAAAGCAAAAATTACGTACAATTTTATAGGGATTTAAAACATGATTTAACATATAAAATATTAAACACATAATTATAAACAAATTAATGTAATTGTTTTTAGTAATAAAAACAAAAAATTATTTAGTAGCAAGCACAATTGAGAGTATTGCTCATTACCCTGTTTCAGATTTTTCGTGTAAAAACGAAACTCCAGATGAATTTTTTCGCGCATTTTCTGGAAATTGTCAATTCTTGTTAGGGTTCTTTGAATTTCATATTTACCGATCTCTTTTATTGATTTAAAAAAAGATTTGGTGAGTAAAATTATCTATCATGTTTATTAAAACCGAAAATATGTACGTAAAGTTTTAATGTGAATATAGACGTGTCAAGTAATATAAAGAAAACAATTTCGAATTTAATTTCTAGTTAGGTAAAAAAAATTATTTTAGTTACTTGTAATTAAATATCTACAATTAATATAAATAAAGTAACATAACCTATACGTTATAACAGCTGTTCATAAACATAACCTGTAACGTAAGATCAGCTGTTTTATGAAGCCATATGATATCACTTATTTTGAACCAAATGGGACGAAATAACTATATTGCAAAATTTGCCCCGTTTGTGAAATATTTTACTTCCATATACACTTAAAATAAATTTAATCAATTTATTTGTTGAATAAATATTTGAAAAAACTGTATTAACATAAAGTTAAAAAACATGTATTTAAACATGATTGGATGAATAAAAAGTATTGTATTAACTACTCAAAATTAGTTCAAGATATATATATAGGGAGGGAAAAATATATAGGGAGAATGTGAACAAATAGAATAAATAATAAAATAAAAAACGAAATGTTGTACATAAGAATAGAGACTATTTTGACAGATGCAAAAACTTGAAAATCCAACCCAAATAGTTATTTCTTGGTAATATAGTGTAAAGTGTCCTTAGAACTTAACGCTGATAGTAAAATACAATTTTCAATGTTATATAAGAAAGGCGTGAGTGTGAGCGGACACGCACTGCAAGGTGTCTCCTTCTTATGGCAGAAATAGGCTTAAAACGATCTATGTCATTAGGGAGTCGTTAAGTACCTTATAGGCTAAAGTGGATCACAACCTTATATTATACTTGACAGCCCAATTTTAACTATATTTAGTGCCACATAGAAAGGGCATGAAAAAAAAGACATAGTACGAAACATAACACAATATATTATGTTCATAGGCTAAATTACATTTTTAAATCTACAATTAAATGTTAACTATTTACATGGTCAATTTAATACCATATATCTTGCGTATACTGCATATACTATATACTATGATAGTTAATTTTTTAACTACATAAGTTTACAATATACGATTTATATATTTATACATTTTAATTAATAGGCACAAATACAACTTAAGTATAACCTATGCCATTATAATACAAAACTCAATTTACTATTTACCTAATGGAAATAATTTCATTTAACTTACTAATATGTACAATATAAGGAGTAACATAACCTACGAATAATAAAGAAATAAATGTTGCTTCAAATTATAAATTATCACCTAATTCAAATAAAAAGTACAATAATTCTTAATTAATATGAAATTTCAACTAAAGACATTTTATTAAGGTTATTTGAGTTATTTAAACATAACATCCAACTTACCTCTAAGCGATAACGAAAACGACCGTTAGTGTTAACTGACATATTTGACTTTCGGATATCTTATAGACAATTCGTTCATCTCGAGATAGCTACACGTTCTCGTATAAATTATTAAATGATGGCGTCAGTTTCAACCGATTTTCTCCCAAAAAAATGTTTTTATATGCTGCGCCATAGAGTGGTTTTACTCCAATTAAATTTAAGTTTTTTAAAATGGATTTCTTTCAGCATTTGTTTGAAGTATAACTTAATCTAGTGGTAGCGTGAGAGAATATAACGTGACGTTCGTTCAACTTTCAGATATCTGATGGCTGAAGTATGACATAATATTTCTACAGTTTAACTAATGTTAAAAAAAGTTCTAATTGAGATCAAACTACATATAGGAACACACACACACACACACACACACACACACACACACACACACACACACACACACACACACAAACAGACAGACACACACACACACACAAACAGACAGACACACACACACACAAACAGACACACACACACACACACACACACACACACACACACACACACACAAACAGACACACACACACATACACACACACACACACACACACACACACACACACACACACACACACACACACACACACAAACAGACACACACACACACACACACACACACAAACAGACACACACACACACACACACACACACACACAAACAGACACACACACACACACAAACAGACACACACACACATACACACACACACACACACACACACACACACACACACACACAACACACACACACACACACACACACACACACACACGCGTGAATTTGGAAATGCCCCCCACCATTCTGAAATTTCCCTGGGAATTTCCTGCTAGCTCCGTCGATATAACATAAAAAAAACAGAAATTTCTTTTAAGCAAACCCGATTTTACATTTACTAAACAACAAATTATCATGTAACATACTGCATTGCAATTATAGTTCATTCGGTATGTTACAATAATATACGTTTTTATTCGTCCAATCAAGTTCAAATACATTTTTTAACCTATAGTGGATGACAATAAGTGGATGACTATAGTGGATGACCTCTTTTTACAGCTATAAGTGTATTTCTCAAAGAAGTATAACAATCTTTCTTTTGGTCCCGTCTGGCTGTCGTCGAAACCTTTATTGTACAACCTTAAATTGATGCCATGGTTACCACACAATATCATAAATAATCCGCAGAGAATAAAAAAGTAAATGAAAATAATAAAATAAACAAACGGGATTGACTGTATCGAAACTTGCTTCATTAACAGACAGTGCGAAATGAAAGCAAAAAGAAACTACAACACAACAAAAGCGTCGAAAAAAAGCCATAAATAGTAACCAACAAAAATAATAGCCCAACACAATAGGCTACATAGAAAGGGAAATGGAAAATTGCAAGAAAATATTGTTATTTATATACATATTCATATTAATTTTAATTATAAAATAAAAAAAAATAAAAGAAATTTGTCTTTGTTGAATTAGGTAGGAATTTACTTAAATTTTATTTTATTTTACTTGTTTTCAGTGAAATAGCCAATAATAACCTCTGGTTTTGGGGGGAAAAATTCAGTCAAAAGCAAAAATTACGTACAATTTTATAGGGATTTAAAACATGATTTAACATATAAAATATTAAACACATAATTATAAACAAATTAATGTAATTGTTTTTAGTAATAAAAACAAGAAATTATTTAGTAGCAAGC
>JBAIZL010000002.1:82675848-82798348 GCA_036971475.1 Prosapia bicincta | reverse complement strand
GTTCAGATTTTACGTTTAATAAAAGTTATATCCTTTCTTAGGACACCTAAAATTCTTCCGATTTTATCTGTATCGGTGTATATTCGCTTTAAGGAAATGGGCCTCTTTAGGAAGTGAGAAATAATCGCAAGATCTTCCGGATTACCAGCAGCATTTATATTCATTTTCTACAGCTGATTTTCGAGCATTTTCAACACCATGAGGTAATATTTTACCATTTTTACTGTTTACCCCGTAAAAGGGTAAAATCAGATTTTCAAAATCATTGTCAAGATATTACAATAAAATAAATTGAGTTCGTTGAATATTGATTACTGTTTAGTTGAATATGGAAAGCGTTTGCAATTTTTTACTTGAATATGTTTTAGGGTTTTCTTGAATTTCACACCCACGCCTTTTCTATTTATATTGAGGAATGTAATTGCTTTAACTGCGTAATGAACCTTTTATTGTATATTTAGACGTACTTACATTTTCAAAAAGGTAAAAGTCAAAATAGTGAACTTAAAATCTCACAAAAAATTAGTTTTTAATAAACACACACAATAAACTAGTTTCGGCGACGGTGTCACCTTCCTTAGTGCTTGGCTACTACTAACAAAATGTCAAACTATCGTACAGGTCAAATAAAACAAACAAGATAAACATACAAAGTCAAGCAATAAAATTAATCTGTTACATAGCACAACCTTCTTACTCAGGAGAGGCATATATTTTATTTTACATAACTGCTATTATAATAATATTTTGTTCTTTTACTCCCCCCCCCCATTATTTAACACTATCATAAGTAAACAAATCCTAAACAAAGCTTACACAGTTAAAAATAACAATCATATATTATATAAAAATACACGTTATGAACAATTCACTAAAAAACCAGTTTCTACAAAATTAAAAATAAAAACAAAGTGAAGATAAATAAACAAACACCAACACTTACACATATTTTAACATTTTTACAAGGTAGCCGTAGCAACTAATTTAACATCTATTATATCTGAAATAAAGAAGGAAAACAGTTATGAATCACATGCTTATATTAACTAATTTTTTGTGAGATTTGAGTTCACTATTTTGACTTTTACCTTTGTGAATAGTTCTCACTAGCTAAGCCCTAATTAACTAAATAAGTACGTACCTACATTTTGTTGGACCTTAATTTGGAATGTAGATGTGAAAACACTAGTTTTAGACGGTGAACAGATCAATCCAGATGACAGTTCGTAAATTTCTAATCTGAAATTCTAAAGACTCACTGGAGAAAACTTGATCTATGGATCCAGATTCTAGGTTTATTAAAACCCTTATGCTTTAGGAGAGATAAAACCCTGCCGCTTTTATCGGTGTATCAGTGTATATTCGCTTTGCAGATATATTCAGGATGTCGGTAAACCACGAGATCTTCAGGGTTGACAGCAGAATTGAATTTTAATTTTTCTACAGCTGACTTTCTACACCTGGAGCTAATGTTTTACTCCGCAGTAACCATTGTACTGCTTATTCAATATAGAAAATTATTCTCGACTTGTCAAAATATAACCTTAGATTCTCTTCCAGTTATATTCTTCTTCTTCAATACGTTTCGCTGAGCCTTCATGATTATTCGAGCTTATTTCTTCTGGATCAGAGCAGCTTCACGAAGAACCGACTCGTGAGGATGTAGTCGTTACAAACTCCCTGTTCCTGTGATTCATAGATTCCATACGTAAGCAATCTCTCGTGAAACTTTCTGTATATTTTGTGATCTTGTGGTAGAAAAGGTTCTGTCTAGTTATGGCGTTAAATACGAAGTATTAACCCTAGTTGAAAATATAGTAGTAATATACAGAGCATTAAAAAACCTTTTCAAGCTATAAAACGCCGCACGTCGATCAGAAATTACTTCTGGGTTAGCTGAGGAATATGTGTTGGGCATTCTGCAGGGGACTAAAACCTAATACAGTAACACGTCTCATATCCGCAACCTCCGATATCTTGATGTAGGCCTAATATGAAAATAAAGCCGTCCAAAGCGCGTGCGTGCATTGGCTTATTCTACTCCACCTGTCGTAGGCAACTGATCGTAGCTCGAACGGTCGACTATTTAGATGTCTTGTCTGTGGTGGGCATTAGTAATATTTTATCATCGCTTAAGAATACGGAATGCTATTTTATTTTAGCCGTGTTATCATTATTGACTTTGTACTGCTTGATTTTGGAGTAGCAGTCGCTAATTTACTATGACATGGAGCTTTATCAACCACAAAAGTTTACTTCTTTGGAAGATTTCTGATGTTTGACTTTGGAGTAGCAGTCACTAATTTACTATGACATGGAGCTTTATCGACCGCAAAAGTTGACTTTTTTGGAAGATTTCTGATGTTTGACTTTGGAGTAGCAGTCGCTAATTTACTATGACATGGAGCTTTATCTACCACAAAAGTTGACTTTTTTGGAAGATTTCTGATGTTTGACTTTGGAGTAGCAGTCGCTAATTTACCATGACATGGAGCTTTATCGACCACAAAAGTTGACTTCTTTGGAAGATTTCTGATGTTTGACTTTGGAGTAGCAGTCGCTAATTTACTATGACATGGAGCTTTATCGACCGCAAAAGTTGACCTTTTTGGAAGATTTCTGATGTTTGACTTTGGAGTAGCAGTCGCTAATTTACTATGGCATGGAGCTTTATCTACCACAAAAGTTGACTCTTTTGAAAGATTTCTGATATTTGACTTTGGAGTAGTAGTCACTAATTTCCTGTAACATGGAGAATTATCTACCACAAAAGTTGAATATTTTGGAAGATTTCTGATGATCTGGTTTTAAATCTTTTTCTCATAGTTTTCTGCATTCATCTCGTGATAGATTCTATGTTTTCTGACGCTCTGAAGGCCAAATGGGCATTTTCCACGCCCCTGTTCCACTGCCAGCGTGGGCTATGAGACTTGATCCTTTTGAAATATTTACCTTTAGCTAAAAGCTGAACAAGTCCAAGCTAAATTCGTGGCAGCGTCGAATGAATATACGTTTTATCTGAAAATATGATAGCATCTATTTTCCAACCCTAAAAATTCCATCCTATAGCATACTCTTTTAAAGCGTACGTCAAGTTTTTCGATCATGATCCTACTGTCATTTCTAGTTTTTTTCCATTTAAATGAAGTGGATCTTAATATTTTGCGCAAAATTCCATGAGTGAAGTTAAATTCCAATTCTGGATATTCCAGGTGTTTGACCAGCTGATCGAGAACATGAAGCAAGACGAAGCATCAGCAGCCGATCGTCTACTCTTAGGTGGAGGCATATTTCATCAGACACAAGCAACCACCATTACATCTTCTTTTACTTAAACTGGCAATTAACGTGCGTATGTATATACAGTACAATATTAAGGAACTGTACATATAGGCATATAACTAAGAGCATATTTCTATATTGCTCTTAAAATATGATTACAATCTTCAATAAGATTAACTAATTTATTTAAAGCAACCATAAATCTACGTACAATTGGAATGGTTGTGATTATTTAGCACAAACGTACATCATTACGTAGCCCTTCACTTACCCAGATCGGGCTGTCGCCACATTAATCCTGATATGAAAGGTTTTACTATACCTGTGGTAAAATTTTAAAACTTAAATTCCATTTTATGAACCTTAAATATTAGTACATATTCTAGTATTACAGTATTTGGAAAGAAATCAGGTTATACACTTGCAAGATTCAACAAGATCTTATATTCTTGAATTTTGTAGTCCATTACTTTCGGTGAATCTTATTAATCACTTAAACAATAGTTTATGACTATCCGAACTTTAAGTTTAGAAAATTTAATAAAACGTTCTGTCTCAGTAAGTTTTAACAAATTTACTACATTTAAAGTTCGGATAGTCATAAACTATTGTTTAAGTGATTAATAAGATCTTATAAGTATTCTACATTTTCATTTTCACAAACTACAATTCTATAAAGAAATATTAAATCTAGGAGGCATCTTAGTTTAAAACTTCATTCTCTGACACAAAGATTTTCTCATAGATATAATTTAAAGCTTGAACAATTGTTAGTTTTATTGCTTGAATATTCGGCTTTTGCCGAAGATGTCCGATCATTAACGACCTTTACTGACTTTGTGTGTGGTTATTTATTAGGAGTTTACGTCAACTGGTTTTATAGGAAGACGATTCTATATAGTTTGAATTGTCTTATCAGGGTTTGACATTTAAAGTTGTTGCAAAACTAGCGAATTTAAATACTTTTTTTTAGCAGATAAAAGGTTAAAAAGCAGAAAAGTCTTTCTGGTGGCACAATCACCTCTGAACTAATATGAAATCGATTAGAAATGAACTCTTGATTACAATGTAAAGAGGGAATGTTTGTTTAAAGTATTTTTCATTTAAAAAAATGGAATTATTTCTATGCCACAAAATCTGCAATAGTTTTTGCAGGGGTATTACTTTTCCAAGCAAATACAGGTGCGCGGTTTGTTCAAACTGAGACAGTATCTGCAGCAAGGCCTCCTAACATAATAAAAAAGTCATTAATGCTATGGCAACTCTATAATGGATCACGGATTGGCCTTGAAACAATGACAAAGATTAAGAATAGACTAACCTGATGCAGAAATAGAAAGCGGTAAAAACTCGTCCTAACTGGTTGCCATTGTTATGAGCGGGCGGGAACGCGTTACAACGCACAGTGTACAAGCCACAGATGCAATGCTGACTTTTCCTGTACTAAAGTTAAAATACTGTACAATTATGTTAATTATCTATGTTGTTGTAAAACATATAAAACCACCTTCTCAAGGATTTGCTTTTGTTTGACCTATAAAACTTTCAGAGAAACGATTATATAAAAACGCAGTCTGTATCCTATAAGGAAATTTATAAATATGGAAACCCTTGAAGTAAAACAAAGGCGGAACGGTTAAAAGTTTTACAGGCTGGCAAGTACACACAGTCAAAAATGACAAAAACCCCACATATCCTTTCATATCACATATTCTAAGTGTCACATATTTTTAATGCCACATATTCTTAATGTCACATATTCCTAAATGCCACACATCCCTAACTCTACATATTGTTAATGCCTCATATTCCTAATGCTACATACTTTTAATATCACATATTCTTAATGGCACACTTCTAATGCCACATATTCTTAAAATCACATATTCCGAATGTTACATCTTGTTAATACTACTTATTAATAATACCAAATATTCTTAATGACACATATTTATATTCCTACGTATATTATTCAAACATATTCTTAATACCACATATTCTCAACGCTAAATATTCTTAATGACACATTCCTAATGTCACATATTTATATTCCTTCATATTTTATTCTCACATATTCTTAATACCACATATTCTCAACGCTATATAATCTTAATGTCACATATTCTAAGCGGCACATATTTTTAATAACACATTCTTAATGCCACATATTCCTAATGCCTCATATTCCTCATGCTTCATATTCTTATTCCTAATGCTACATATTCTTATTCCTAATGCTACATATTCTTAATGCCTCATATTCCTAATGATACATATTCTAAGTGTCACATATTTTTAATGCCACATATTCCTAGTGCCACATATTCTAAATGACACATATTGCTAATGCCACATATTCTTAATGACTCATATCCCTAATGCCATATATTCTTATTGCCACGTATTCCTAATGCCTCATATTCCTAATGCCACATATTCTTATTGCCACATATTCCTAATGCCACATATTCCTAGTGCCACATATTCTAAATGACACATATTGTTAATGCCACATATTCTTAATACCACATATTCCTAATGACTCATATCCCTAATGCCATATATTCTTATTGCCACGTATTCCTAATGCCTCATATTCCTAATGCCACATATTCCTAATATTACATATTCTTAATGCCACTTATTCTTTATGCCTCATATCCCTAGTGCCATATATTCTTATTGCCACATATTCCTAATGCCTCATATTCCTAATGCCACATATTCCTAGTGCCACATATTCTAAGTGTCACATAATTTTATTGCCACATATTCTTAATACCACATATTCCTAATGACTCATATCCCTAATGCCATATATTCTTATTGCCACGTATTCCTAATGCCTCATATTCCTAATGCCACATATTCCTAATACTATATATTCTTAATGCCACTTATTCTTTATGCCTCATATCCCTAGTGCCATATATTCTTATTGCCACATATTCCTAATGCCTCATATTCCTAATGCCACATATTCCTAGTGCCACATATTCTAAGTGTCACATAATTTTATTGCCACATATTCTTAATACCTCATATTCCTAATGCTACATATTCTAAGTGTCACATATGTTTAATGCCACATATTCCTAGTGCCACTTATTCTAAATGTCACATATTGTTAATGCCACATATTCCTAATGCCTCATATCCCTAATGCCATATATTCTTAATGTCATATATTCTTAATGCCAAATATTCCTAATGCCACATATTCCTAAAGCTACATATTCTTAATTCCACATATTCCTAGTGCCACATTTTCTAAGTGTCACATATTTTTATTGCCACATATTCCTAATGCCTCATATTCCTAATGCTACATATTATTATTCCTAATGCTACATATTCTTAATACCTTATATTCCTAATGATACATATTCTAAGTGTCACATATTTTTAATGCCACATATTCCTAGTGCCACATATTCTAAATGTCACATATTGTTAATGCCACATATTCTTAATGCCACATATTCCTAATGACTCATATCCCTAATGCCATATATTCTTATTGCCACGTATTCCTAATGCCTCATATTCCTAATGCCACATATTCTTAATGCCACTTATTCTTTATGCCTCATATCCCTAGTGCCATATATTCTTATTGCCACATATTCCTAATGCCTCATATTCCTAATGCCACATATTCCTAGTGCTACATATTCTAAGTGTCACATAATTTTATTGCCACATATTCTTAATACCACATATTCCTAATGACTCATATCCCTAATGCCATATATTCTTATTGCCACGTATTCCTAATGCCTCATATTCCTAATGCCACATATTCCTAATACTACATATTCTTAATGCCAATTATTCTTTATGCCTCATATCCCTAGTGCCATATATTCTTATTGCCACATATTCCTAATGCCTCATATTCCTAATGCCACATATTCCTAGTGCTACATATTCTAAGTGTCACATAATTTTATTGCCACATATTCTTAATACCACATATTCCTAATGACTCATATTCTTAATACCACATATTCCTTATGCCTCATATTTTTAATGCTACATATTCTTAATGCCTCATATTCCTAATGCTACATATTCTAAGTGTCACATATGTTTAATGCCACATATTCCTAGTGCCACATATTCTAAGTGTCACATAATTTTATTGCCACATATTCTTAATACCACATATTCCTAATGCCTCATATTCCTAATGCCACATATTCCTAGTGCCACATATTCTAAGTGTCACATAATTTTATTGCCACATATTCTTAATACCACATATTCCTAATGACTCATATCCCTAATGCCATATATTCTTATTGCCACGTATTCCTAATGCCTCATATTCCTAATGCCACATATTCCTAATACTACATATCCCTAATGCCATATATTCTTATTGCCACGTATTCCTAATGCCTCATATTCCTAATGCCTCATATTCCTAATGCCTCATATTCCTAATGCCACATATTCCTAATACTACATATTCTTAATGCCACTTATTCTTTATGCCTCATATCCCTAGTGCCATATATTCTTATTGCCACATATTCCTAATGCCTCATATTCCTAATGCCACATATTCCTAGTGCCACATATTCTAAGTGTCACATAATTTTATTGCTACATATTCCTAATACCACATATTCCTTATGCCTCATATTTTTAATGCTACATATTCTTAATGCCTCATATTCCTAATGCTACATATTCTAAGTGTCACATATGTTTAATGCCACATATTCCTAGTGCCAGTTATTCTAAATGTCACATATTCTTAATACCACATATTCCTAATGACTCATAGCCCTAATGCCATATATTCTTATTGCCACGTATTCCTAATGCCTCATATTCCTAATGCCACATATTCCTAATACTATATATTCTTAATGCCACTTATTCTTTATGCCTCATATCCCTAGTGCCATATATTCTTATTGCCACATATTCCTAATGCCTCATATTCCTAATGCCACATATTCCTAGTGCCACATATTCTAAGTGTCACATAATTTTATTGCCACATATTCTTAATACCTCATATTCCTAATGCTACATATTCTAAGTGTCACATATGTTTAATGCCACATATTCCTAGTGCCACTTATTCTAAATGTCACATATTGTTAATGCCACATATTCCTAATGCCTCATATCCCTAATGCCATATATTCTTAATGTCATATATTCTTAATGCCAAATATTCCTAATGCCACATATTCCTAAAGCTACATATTCTTAATTCCACATATTCCTAGTGCCACATTTTCTAAGTGTCACATATTTTTATTGCCACATATTCCTAATGCCTCATATTCCTAATGCTACATATTCTTATTCCTAATGCTACATATTCTTAATACCTCATATTCCTAATGATACATATTCTAAGTGTCACATATTTTTAATGCCACATATTCCTAGTGCCACATATTCTAAATGTCACATATTGTTAATGCCACATATTCTTAATGCCACATATTCCTAATGACTCATATCCCTAATGCCATATATTCTTATTGCCACGTATTCCTAATGCCTCATATTCCTAATGCCACATATTCTTAATGCCACTTATTCTTTATGCCTCATATCCCTAGTGCCATATATTCTTATTGCCACATATTCCTAATGCCTCATATTCCTAATGCCACATATTCCTAGTGCTACATATTCTAAGTGTCACATAATTTTATTGCCACATATTCTTAATACCACATATTCCTAATGACTCATATCCCTAATGCCATATATTCTTATTGCCACGTATTCCTAATGCCTCATATTCCTAATGCCACATATTCCTAATACTACATATTCTTAATGCCACTTATTCTTTATGCCTCATATCCCTAGTGCCATATATTCTTATTGCCACATATTCCTAATGCCTCATATTCCTAATGCCACATATTCCTAGTGCTACATATTCTAAGTGTCACATAATTTTATTGCCACATATTCTTAATACCACATATTCCTAATGACTCATATTCCTAATGCCACATATTCCTAGTGCCACATATTCTAAGTGTCACATAATTTTATTGCCACATATTCTTAATACCACATATTCCTAATGACTCATATCCCTAATGTCATATATTCTTATTGCCACGTATTCCTAATGCCTCATATTCCTAATGCCACATATTCCTAATACTACATATTCTTAATGCCACTTATTCTTTATGCCTCATATCCCTAGTGCCTCATATTCCTAATGCCACATATTCCTAATACTACATATTCTTAATGCCACTTATTCTTTATGCCTCATATCCCTAGTGCCATATATTCTTATTGCCACATATTCCTAATGCCTCATATTCCTAATGCCACATATTCTAAGTGCCACATATTCTAAGTGTCACATAATTTTATTGCCACATATTCTTAATACCACATATTCCTTATGCCTCATATTTTTAATGCTACATATTCTTAATGCCTCATATTCCTAATGCTACATATTCTAAGTGTCACATATGTTTAATGCCACATATTCCTAGTGCCACATATTCTAAGTGTCACATAATTTTATTGCCACATATTCTTAATACCACATATTCCTAATGCCTCATATTCCTAATGCCACATATTCCTAGTGCCACATATTCTAAGTGTCACATAATTTTATTGCCACATATTCTTAATACCACATATTCCTAATGACTCATATCCCTAATGCCATATATTCTTATTGCCACGTATTCCTAATGCCTCATATTCCTAATGCCTCATATTCCTAATGCCTCATATTCCTAATGCCACATATTCCTAATACTACATATTCTTAATGCCACTTATTCTTTATGCCTCATATCCCTAGTGCCATATATTCTTATTGCCACATATTCCTAATGCCTCATATTCCTAATGCCACATATTCCTAGTGCCACATATTCTAAGTGTCACATAATTTTATTGCTACATATTCTTAATACCACATATTCCTTATGCCTCATATTTTTAATGCTACATATTCTTAATGCCTCATATTCCTAATGCTACATATTCTAAGTGTCACATATGTTTAATGCCACATATTCCTAGTGCCAGTTATTCTAAATGTCACATATTGTTAATGCCACATATTCCTAATGCCTCATATCCCTAATGCCATATATTCTTAATGCCAAATATTCCTAATGCCACATATTCCTAAAGCTACATATTCTTAATTCCACATATTCCTAGTGCCACATTTTCTAAGTGTCACATATTTTTATTGCCACATATTCCTAATGCACATATTTTTAATGCCATATATTCTTAATGCTACCTATTCTAAGTGTCACAAATGTTTAATGACAAATATTCTTAATGTCTTATATTTCTAATGCCACATATTCCTAATGCTAAATATTCTTAATACTAGATATTCTAAGTGTCACATATTTTTAATGCCTAATATCCCTAATGCCACATATTATTAATGTCTTATATCCCTAATTATACATATTCTTAAGGCCTTATATTCCTAATGCTACATACTTTTAATGCTACATATCCCTAATGCCACATATCCCTAATGCCATATATTAATAATGCCTCATATTCCTAATGCCGCATATTCCTAATGCCACATATTCCTAATGCCTCATATCTCTTATTATACATATTCTTAATGCCTCATATACCAAATGCTACATACTTTTAATGCTACATATTCTTAATTTCACATATTCCTAATGTCTCATATCCCAATTGCCTTATATTCTTAACACCACATATCCCTTATGCCTTATATCCCTAATGCCACATATTCCTAATGCCACATATTCTTAATGCCTCATATTCCTAATGCCTCATATTCCTAATGCCACATATTCTTAATGCCACATATTCCTAATGCCACATATTCTTAATACCACGTATTTCTAATGCCTTATATCCCTAATTCTACATATTCTTAATGCCTCATATTCCTAATGCCACATATTCTTAATGTAGTATACACATTCATGTAGTATTGTCTTATCAGATTCTCATTGCAAACGCAATGAGAATTAACTCTTTTAATTGTTGGCGAAAGAAACAATAATGTTTTGAAAACATGATATTCTGAAGATAGTAACGACATTAAAATATGTTGTAATTATTAACAGAAAAAAATAATTAGGCTATTTACTGAGAACAGAATATCTTACTGTCAGTGTGAAATTAATAGTAGACCTACTCCATCGGGAAAACGTTGTAAGTAGGAGAAGAGAGAAGGAAGCGGAAAAGTTCCTAATGACAAAAGTGGGCAAATTTTTAAAACAATAACAACAGCTGCAGATTCAAACCACGTATCAACCGAAGCAAATATTGAAATGCAAAATTTAAAGACGAACAAAGCAGGTAAAATCAGGTGCCTTATATAATTATCTCACACTTTTAATTAACCACAAATTGCGATAGGTCAGGGTTTTTGTATTATCACAACAAACCTTCATAAAGTGGTGCTTTACCTTCATCCATCACACTTGCTAATATTGTAGTGTTTACTGTAGAAGTAATTCTGTGGCTAACACAAGTGTGTAATCAGCTGTTGCAACGATAACCCTTGCAATAACAATGTCAAAACACTCGTGTTCAGTAATAACAAGCAGAAAAACAAGGCACAAAGTGTCTGCAGAGAATTTGTTATTACGTTCAAACTTTCATTTTTTTCTATAATGCTGACAACTTTAAGAGTGTGATATTTAGTAGCAATTTAACAATTTTTTGCAGGGTGGATCCAAAAATTTAGCTAATAATTAGCAAAAAATAAGTGATAAAATAAAAAGCGTTAGGTTAGGTTGGGTGGGTTGGGTTTTATGTCGGGTTGGGTTGGACTGAGCTGGGCTGGGCTGGGTTGGTTGGGTTGGGTTTGGTTGGGTTGGGCTGGTCTGGACTGGGCTGGGTTGGGTTGGGTTTAATTGATCTGGGTTGGGCTGGGCTGGGTTGGGTTGGGTTGGGTTGGTCTGGGCTGGGCTGGGCTGGGCTGGGTTGGTTTGGGTTAGGTTAGGTTAGGTTGGGTTGGGTTGGACTGGGTTGGGTTGGTTTAGCTTTTAGGTTAGGTTAGGTTGGGTTGGGCTGGGTTGGGTTAGGTTAGGTTAGGTTAGGTTATTTCAGGTAAGGTTAGGTTAGGTCACTTATTTTAAGCCAAAAGAGATGCAATAACTAAATTGCATACCTTGCTTCTTTGTAAAACGTTTTTCTTTTATATAAAATTAAATTAATTAATTAAATTTAATTAATGAATTAATATTTGTAAAAACTGTATTAACATCTAGTGTCATCCACTGCAAGTTTAAAAAAATATATTTGAACTTGAGTGATTGAATAAAAAGTATTTTACTAACGATTAAAAATTGGAACAAGATATATATATAACTGAAGAATGTGAACTAATAGTAGGACTTGAAAAAGGAGGCCCGCCTGGCATGTAAGTATAAATGTTGAAGCGAAAGACATAGAAATAAAGGAAAGCCTATCGATGGAGAGGAGTCACGGTAAGGTATTGGAAGACGTAGGAGAAAGTTTCACTACTGGATGATTGTCTGCTTACCCATTTAATCACATGTCATCATTTTTCATTGCTCTACCAAAAACCCTCTTCAGCAACCAAGTATAGAAGCCGAAGGAATCATCCATCCAAACCTGTCCACTAGCGTCGTTGTCCTCGCCTGGCGTAAGACCTGACGCCGCCGTAAACGTAAAGAACACGTGAAAGCTGTCCAAATCGGTTAACCTTAACAAAGTTGGAGATAATAATTAAATAAAAAACCAACTAACCACAACATAACTTTATTTAATCACCTGATGTACATTTCGGTTACCAGGTAACCATCTTCAGAAGTACTACTTAGTGAGATATCAATTTTCTCAAAAAATGTATGAATCGATACATTTTTCCAAATTTTGTAAATGGGATAAAAATTAAATTAATAAATCCCCTTACGGAGAGAGTATTGGAGTTTGCTAAGCATAAATTGGTCAGTTTAGAGATTACATATTTGTATAGTAAACTTAGTTATTTGGAAATTGAAGCCTACAAGTTGAAATTAAAATTAATGGCTGAGATGGATGATGACGAATGGGATGAGTTTGGTAAAAAAGTTTACACAGTTAACCAGAGTAGATATGAACAAAAAATTGCTACTTTAAACAAAAAGTTCAGATATTTAGAAATAAAATTAAAGGGATATGTAGTAGAACAACCGAATTATGTGAGTAAGGAAAGTCGATTGGTTAAAAATGAATCTTTATTGGTTTTAGAAAAAGAAGAAATGAATATTCTTAAAAAAGGAATAAAATTTACGTTGCCAGAGACTAAGACAAAATTAATGGGAGATATTGTAGCTAATATCGAAAGCCAAATCAATAATTTTAAAGATAAATGATAAGAATTTTATCAGAAATGCGTGTAAAATTAAATTAGAAGAAAATTTGGAAAAAGTAAAAGATTAAAAGGAACCAATAAGGTTAGGTTTAAAAAAGAGGTGAAAATAGTGAAAAATTTAAGAGAGAAACCCGGTCATTATCTGAAAGCAGATAAAGGAAAAAACCAGTACTTCTGAAGATGGTCACCTGGTAACCGAAATGTACATCAAGTGATTAAATAAAGTTATATTGTAGTTAGTGGGTTTTTTATTTAATTATTATAACATTAGGCCGCAGTTGCTCAGGAAAATATTCAATTAAAGTTGGAGATATTCAATATTTTCGGCATACTAACCCCATGCTGTTCGAAACCCGTGACGGGTAAGCTGGTTATGTTTAAGGACTTGAGAATAGTCGTGCTTCTGAAATGTTATGACTGGTCGATGATAAAATTGATAATGAAAGATTATTACTGGAAACACTCTTTACAAACACATTTTAAAAACACAAAGAAAGTTAAGATAGTAGTAAAAATTCATTTGACAGAACATCTCGAGTATCAGCAATGGCTGATAACTTACTGAACACCGTGTCAAGGTTAACGGAACACTAAAGTCGGAACGACAGATGCAAACACAGGTTGAAGTATTTATAAGTATTTTAATATTCCTGATGATGTTGGTACTGTTAGCCAACGAAAAGCTTTGAATTGTAAATTCAATTATAATTCTTGTATTTGTATTTTGACTTAGTGCTTTATATATATATATATATATATATATATATATATATATATATATATTTAATTAAATGTAGTGATATGTTTTCTTGTAATATAGTTAATAAATTAAAAATATTTCAAAAACAAGAATACTTTTAACATATATATATACAAAGCTTTTCGCCGGTAAAACAGTACCAGCATCTGGTACTGGATGCTGGTACTCTTTTATCGGCGAAAAGCTTTCAATAATATATGTATTAAAAGTATTCTTGTTTTTGAAATATTTTTAATTTATTAATATTATATAATATATTTATATATATTTAATTAAATGTAGTGATATGTTTTCTTGTAATATAGTTAATAAATTAAAAATATTTCAGAAACAAGAATACTTTTAATATATATATATATATATATATATACAAAGCTTTTCGCCGGTAAAACAGTACCAGCATCTGGTACTGGATGCTGGTACTGTTTTATCGGCGAAAAGCTTTGAATAATATATGTATTAAAAGTATTCTTGTTTTTGAAATATTTTTAATTTATTAATATTATATTATATATATATATATATATATATATATATATATATATATATATATATATAAGGTGAGTGTGAAGTAAAAGAAGGGATTGAAAACCAATTAATTATTCAGATGTATATTATAAAAGTTTGTTGTTCCTAAAAAGTAGATTTAACCAGAATTAAATAAAACAGAAAACAGAAATTAAAAAAATAAAATTAAATTAAGATATGAATTACTGATTTCAGCTTTACATACTTTGTGTTTTCCTGAAGCATAATTTTAAAGGAAAATATAATCTGAAGTACTCTTTGAGTTTCGTATATTGATTTATGAAAACTTGGATTATAAAATTCAGATCCCTAGAAAAAATGTAGATAGACGTACGCTGGATTACTATAACCCTAAAAAGGCGTAATTTATAAAAATTAATATCTTGCCTAAGGCTATAAATCTATTTATACTTAAGACTATAAAAACTTCATGCTAACATTAAAAAACAGAAACAAAATTGTGGTTTCTGTTTCTGAAACGACAATAATGTGGTTTTTAAGAAATGTTAAAAAATTAACAATATAAAATACGAAAACGTCAGAAAAAATAATAAAATATACAACTATAGAAAGTAATAGAAAACATTAACTAACAAAAAAGGCAATCAAATGACCACGAAAAGACTCAAATGGAGAGTAGCTCATTAAAGCTGTGGGACGATAAGAGAATCCAGAAGACACGAAAACGTCAGATAAAAATAATAATAATAAAATATACAACTATAGAAAGTAATAGAAAACATTAACTAACAAAAATGGCAATCGAATGACCACGAAAAGCCTCAAATGGGGAGTAGCTCATTAAAGCTGTGGGACGATAAGAGATTCCAGAAGGCACGAAAACGTCAGATAAAAATAATAATAATAAAATATACAACTATAGAAAGTAATAGAAAACATTAACTAACAAAAAAGGCAATCAAATGACCACGAAAAGCCTCAAATGGAGAGTAGCTCATTAAAGCTGTGGGACGATAAGAGATTCCAGAAGGCACGAAAACGTCAGATAAAAATAATAATAATAAAATATACAACTATAGAAAGTAATAGAAAACATTAACTAACAAAAATGGCAATCGAATGACCACGAAAAGCCTCAAATGGAGAGTAGCTCATTAAAGCTGTGGGACGATAAGAGATTCCAGAAGGCACGAAAACGTCAGATAAAAATAATAATAATAAAATATACAACTATAGAAAGTAATAGAAAACATTAACTAACAAAAATGGCAATCGAATGACCACGAAAAGCCTCAAATGGGGAGTAGCTCATTAAAGCTGTGGGACGATAAGAGATTCCAGAAGGCACGAAAACGTCAGATAAAAATAATAATAATAAAATATACAACTATAGAAAGTAATAGAAAACATTAACTAACAAAAAAGGCAATCAAATGACCACGAAAAGCCTCAAATGGAGAGTAGCTCATTAAAGCTGTGGGACGATAAGAGATTCCAGAAGGCACGAAAACGTCAGATAAAAATAATAATAATAAAATATACAACTATAGAAAGTAATAGAAAACATTAACTAACAAAAATGGCAATCGAATGACCACGAAAAGCCTCAAATGGAGAGGAGCTCTTTAAATCTGTGGGACGATAAGAGATTCCAGAAGGCACGAAAACGTCAGATAAAAATAATAATAATAAAATATACAACTATAGAAAGTAATAGAAAACATTAACTAACAAAAAAGGCAATCGAATGACCACGAAAAGCCTCAAATGGAGAGTAGCTCATTAAAGCTGTGGGACGATAAGAGATTCCAGAAGGCACGAAAACGTCAGATAAAAATAATAATAATAAAATATACAACTATAGAAAGTAATAGAAAACATTAACTAACAAACATGGCAATCAAATGACCACGAAAAGCCTCAAATGGAGAGTAGCTCATTAAAGCTGTGGGACGATAAGAGATTCCAGAAGGCACGAAAACGTCAGATAAAAATAATAATAATAAAATATACAACTATAGAAAGTAATAGAAAACATTAACTAACAAAAAAGGCAATCGAATGACCACGAAAAGCCTCAAATGGAGAGTAGCTCATTAAAGCTGTGGGACGATAAGAGATTCCAGAAGGCACGAAAACGTCAGATAAAAATAATAATAATAAAATATACAACTATAGAAAGTAATAGAAAACATTAACTAACAAACATGGCAATCAAATGACCACGAAAAGCCTCAAATGGAGAGTAGCTCATTAAAGCTGTGGGACGATAAGAGATTCCAGAAGGCACGAAAACGTCAGATAAAAATAATAATAATAAAATATACAACTGTAGAAAGTAATAGAAAACATTAACTAACAAAAAAGGCAATCAAATGACCACGAAAAGCCTCAAATGGAGAGTAGCTCATTAAAGCTGTGGGACGATAAGAGATTCCAGAAGACTATAAGTCAATAAACTACTTTAATATTATATATTCCAATATTAGAAAATCCAATTACAGTCAATTAAGATAGCAGTTGTAAAGGAACTCATTTGCAAAGATGTAAGTAATCACAAAGTAATTAAAAATTCAATAAAAAAAACATTTTAATAATCTGCGATTAACAATACCTTTTTTAAAATTAAAACTAATGAGGGTTTCTTAACCACCCTGTATAAGGGTTGCGAACTATAAAAAATATCTCACACCATGACATTACTTGATTACGAGTTAAGACGTCACCCACGTGAAGGGGTAAAAAAGTAGGGGTAACTCCTTGTTATTACCCGATATTAAAAACGGTTGCTTTCTTACAAGTGTCTACAAGTGTTCTAGCCGACGACCGAAGCACTAGCACCGTCAGCACACGCGCACTCGCTCACCGAACAACGTAAGTCCGTTATTCGATTAAATCATCATATTTTTTTCATAACTTATAATTTTACATATGTAGCCAAATAATGTTTATGTATATGAAAATTGTATTTGTATTTATTAATGTATTAAAAAGTATGTAAAAAGATATTAAATACATTTTTGGTACGTAAAAAACATAAAAAAACATAATATTTTGTTGTAAAAAACTAGACACTTCTTACGATTTTAGTTTCTGCAAACAGGACCGTTGTTATACCATTAAATCCTACCAGTTTGTTCATATTATTAAAAACAGAGGGTTAAGTGTAATTTAACTGAAACCATTTCCAAGTGAACGTATAATGGCCATTTACGGAAATAAAAAATTTAAAATATTTTTCCAATTTCATAAAACGTAAAATTTATGTAATTTAGTTTATGATATCATAATCGGAATACATTTTATTCTATGCTGTAAACCTTTATATTAGGTTATTGTCAATTAAACACTTTTGTATTTATAACAGTTTGGACAAACAATTTTCTTTAATTTTTGGTTAAACGCATTGCTAAAGTTAATAATGCTTGTTTAAATCCCGAGACATTTTGTTATGTAAGTCGCACGTATCTGTTGTGTATGAATAAATTATTCATATCCTTTTAATAATTGGTGTAAACGTTTTTGTCTAAAAAGATAAACAATTTGGATATTATAAAACGAATAAAAATTTTATGAAAAGGCTGGTCGTAATGCAAATACAAAAAAAATATTTCTAAGCATATATATTTTTTATATATAAACAATTTATAATGCAATGAATTCCATACTAATCTTTCTACAAAAAGTTAGAAATTTTTTTTAACGTCAATTTAAACAATTCATAAAGAACAATTCTATACTTTGCAATCTTTATATAGAAGGCATGAATTACGACAAAGGGTTTATTTTTATATCAGTGTAAATTGAATTTATTTTCAAGACATTTTAAAACTGCAAAATCTATTAACTGTGTAAGAACATATTTTGTTCCTAACATCTTCCTTAATAGTGTTAGATTAATGCTGTCCTCTATAGTTGTACTGTCGATAGTTCCTTCTAGGCTTGCATTTTGGAAAAGCTGTGAAATCAGTAAATAGAATAATGATAGTGTGTAATAAATGTAAAAAGTGATTCAATTAAATGTTTCATTACGGTTTTCGAGACAAATTTTATATTTTTACATCATAAAACTATAATTACCCGTGTTTATTGCTTAGTTTTATGCCTTCTAGTGTTAAGAGTGTTCATAAAAGATATTTTTTCATAAATATGGATTCATTTTGAAGATATTTCATTAAATATTAAACTTTGTTTTGTAGTAATACTTCAATAAACTTATTTGCGACCTGAAAAAATAATTTAATACTCACTAAGCGTTTGTTACTAAACTTAATATTGTTACAATAAAAATATTGAAAAGAACCCCAATACCACAAAAATAATCAAAAATAACAAATAAAACAAGTTACTTAAGATTAAACCCTTATGTACATTTCGATGACCATGTCATCATCATCAGAGGGTCTTGTTACAAAACACAATCTAGCACACAAGAAGTTACAAACTAGAATGATGATCATTCTAGTTTGTAACTTCTTGTGTGCTAGATTGTGTTTTGTAACAAGACCCTCTGATGATGATGACATGGTCATCGAAATGTACATAAGGGTTTAATCTTAAGTAACTTGTTTTATTTGTTATTTTTGATTATTTTTGTGGTATTGGGGTTCTTTTCAATATTTTTATTGTAATATATTGTACCACTGTGCTCTTGATATTGTTTAATATTGTTTCTAAATATAATTTGGAAATGAGATTGTAAATTAGGAGACTTTCAGTTTATATTTCTTGCCCAAATATATTTGAGGAACTACTATATTTTGAACCCTTGAAAAAAATGATATATTCGAAATAGTATATGCACGTACTTTTATTCGAGAAATATAACATAATCAAGTTCGTCTATATCTTGAAAATCTGTTTGCACAGACAGAGGACGAAACCTTTAATAAAAAGATATTTTCTCAAATTTCTTGGCTAAGAAACTTAAATTTTACTAAATACTTAAACCAACGGTCGATAGTTATAAATATGAAAACACACAGCTTTTAAATATTTTACGCCACATAAGCCTATAACATTTTTTGTTAATTTTTTTAAATAAAAAATTTATCTCACCCTTGACCGTTTTACTGTTTTTCAATATTTTAATATTTAAACTTTCCGGGATTGTATAGACTAAATTTAATTTTGTCAAAATATTTAGTGTCTAACTTCTAATAATGTGCTATTTCGCATTCTGTAAATATTTTTTTTCAACATTAAATATTGTTGCATCCATTCAATTCTTTTCCCCTTATCACCTAAAATGACCAATGGCCAATAGGCCTAGTTGTTTTGTAACGCGTAAGGCGATATTCTAATTTCATTTTTAAAATTTTTCGACATAAATACTGAAAAGTGTAAAGTTGTGTTTAAACCATCAACAAAAATCGCAACTTGTATAACTGACTAAATCAATATAGCGTTTTTGACGGGTTGATAGACTCGTAAGCATGTTCAAGACTATACACTATCACTATAGTCTGAATTTAGCAATTTGGAGAGATTTTACATAGAGTCAAAATAATGATCACTGATTTCTTTGACTTAAAACGTTGTCTGCTAGTATTTGCATTATCTCACTGAACCTTTCGAACAACTAATTTTTTTGTCGTTTTCAATAAGATACAACCCTTTTTAAAACTACAACGCTTGGATGTGTTCCTTAATGAGAAGGAAAGAGGTACTTAGGCCTACGTTTTACACTACTTTTTTGTTATAGATTCCTTCTATCCATTCGTTTATTTCCATTCTAACCATTTTCAGTTAATAATTTCCACGTGTGTTAAATAGACATGGTCAACTAATCCGACAAACTACCAGACTTTGTACTTTAATTTCTTTTTGTTTAATGATAACATAAAGAGAATATACAAGCTTCATTTGTCATTATCGTTTTCTACGCGCTCGTTTAAATTATTGTAAATGTAAATTATTAAGTGTGTCGAAGCTGATCAACATTATTTTTAACAAAAGACAATATACAAACTTTATTTGTTAATATCTTTCTCTACCCGTTCGTTTAAATTATTGTAAATATAAATTAAGTGTGTCGAAGCTGATCAACATTATTTTTAACAAAAGACAATATACAAACTTTATTTGTCAATATCTTTTTCTACCCGTTCGTTTAAATTATTGTAAATATAAATTAAGTGTGTCGAAGCTGATCAACATTATTTTTAACAAAAGACAATATACAAACTTTATTTGTCAATATCGTTTTCTACCCGTTCGTTTAAATTATTGTAAATATAAATTAAGGGTGTCGAAGCTGATCAACATTATTTTTAACAAAAGAAAATATACAAACCTTATTTGTCAATATCGTTTTCTACCCGTTCGTTTAAATTATTGTAAATATAAATTAAGTGTGTTGAAGCTGGTCAACATTATTTTTAACAAAAGACAATATACAAACTTTATTTGTCAATATCTTTTTCTACCCGTTCGTTTAAATTATTGTAAATATAAACTAAGTGTGTCGAAGCTGATCAACATTATTTTTAACAAAAGAAAATATACAAACTTTATTTGTCAATATCGTTTTCTACCCGTTCGTTTAAATTATTGTAAATATAAATTAAGGGTGTCGAAGCTGATCAACATTATTTTTAACAAAAGACAATATACAAACTTTATTTGTCAATATCGTTTTCTACCCGTTCGTTTAAATTATTGTAAATATAAATTAAGGGTGTCGAAGCTGATCAACATTATTTTTAACAAAAGACAATATACAAACTTTATTTGTCAATATCGTTTTCTACCCGTTCGTTTAATATATTGTAAATATAAATTAAGTGTGTCGAAGGTGATCAACATTATTTTTAACAAAAGACAATATACAAACTTTATTTGTCAATATCGTTTTCTACCCGTTCGTTTAAATTATTGTAAATATAAATTAAGGGTGTCGAAGCTGATCAACATTATTTTTAACAAAAGACAATATACAAACTTTATTTGTCAATATCGTTTTCTACCCGTTCGTTTAAATTATTGTAAATATAAATTAAGTGTGTCGAAGGTGATCAACATTATTTTTAACAAAAGAAAATATACAAACTTTATTTGTCAATATCGTTTTCTACCCGTTCGTTTAAATTATTGTAAATATAAATTAAGGGTGTCGAAGCTGATCAACATTATTTTTAACAAAAGAAAATATACAAACTTTATTTGTCAATATCGTTTTCTACCCGTTCGTTTAAATTATTGTAAATATAAATTAAGTGTGTCGAAGCTAATCAACATTATTTTTAACAAAAGACAATATACAAACTTTATTTGTCAATATCGTTTCCTACCCGTTCCTTTAAATTATTTTAAACGTAAATTATTACGTATGTCTAAGCAGATTAAACAACTTTTAAAGTTATTTTATGTATATAAAGAGTTAATAATAATTGTTTTCACTAATATTTGAGCGTGAAGATTTAAATACTTTCCCAAGTTAAAATTCAGTGCTGATCTTAAATCTGCGTATATTTATTAAATAAATAAATCTATATATAAACTACAAGCAGTAAAAAAACTAAATTTTGCAGTTTTTTGCGCACCGTCTGCGTTCACCAGACCTTGATCTTTTAATCTCTGATACGTATTTTAATAATGCTTTGAAGACTTAACAAGTTCCAAGAACCATCCCATCGAAATCAGATTTTAAATTAAATATTTTTAGCTGTCGTTTTTTACCCTGGTTCTCTATTTTTAAATGTAAGATTTCAAGTTAAATTACATATTAAATTACACGTCAGGATCTTAACAATAATTTATAAACTTTTTTGTAACAAAAGAAATTATTTATATTATGGATTAGCTGTACCCACGGGCAAACGTTTTATGTATCAAGGTAAACCTACTTGAAACTTGTCGACTAATCATGCCAGTCATCTCCTCTTATAGATTATTTCAAATTATAGGCCTATAGAGTCTATTACATATTTTAAAATATTAAAAAGTTTTTAGTTTTAGAACCCTAAGACATTTGATAAAAATGGTTATTGGTTTAGATATGTAGATGATGGTTTGTATGTATCTAATAATAATGGTATAAACTTAATAACTATTTTAGAAAAAATAAATGTGATAAATAAAAATATTAATTTTACTTATGAAATGGAGAAAAATAATAAGATCAACATTCTACATATAACAATTATAAGACATAATAATGAATTTGAATTTAACATATATCGTAAACCCACACAAACTAACCAAATTATACCTAATAATTCTAACCATCCGTATAATCAAAAAATGGCTGCCTTATACAATTTATTATATAGATTACATAAAATACCTATGAATAATAAAAACAAAATAAGAGAGAAAAATATTATCTATGAAATTGCAATTGAGAATGGCTATAAAAAGAAAACTGTTGCTAAACTTAATTATAATATTTTAAAGAAACAAAATAATAATTTAATTTACAAAAATAATGACGAAAATGTCATATGGACTTCATTTACATTTTTTGGTAATGAAGTAAAAAATATCACAAAATTGTTTAAAGGTAGCAACATTAAATTCGCATATAATACCAATAATAAATTAATAAATATAATAAATAATAATAATAATACAATTATTAATATGCATGAAAAAAACGGTGTATATAAATTAGAATGTGATTATTGTAATAAAGTTTATATAGGACAAACTAAGAAAAAACTTAAAGATAGATATAAAGAGCATTTTAATGCATATAAAAAGCCAGAAATTTATAAATCAAATTTTGCTAGGCATTGTATTAATAATAATCACATTTTTCCTAATGTAGATAATATGATACTTGTAAAAGAAATTAACAAAGGCCTGAGAATGGATATTTATGAGACTTTAGAAATACATAAATATAATACTAATAATAATATTTTAATAATAATAAATGAACAAATACAGGTAAAATCTAAATTTGATACTATATTCAGTGTTTGTAATGTTGGGGCAGCAAAGTAATAGTTTGACAACATTGTAATAGATTTGGCAAAGCTGTTTATTTGATCTAGTTTGCACATATGTTAATTTTAATTGTTTAATATTCCTGATGATGTTGGTACTGTTAGCCAACAAAAAGCTTTGAATTGTAAATTCAACAATAGTTCTTGTATTTGTATTTTGACTTATTTCTTTATATTATATATATGTATATATATATATTTATTTATTTATTTATGTAATAAGTAAATGTTAATTATAGGCGTCTTTCTCCTTTGTTATTTATGAAAATATCCCCTGTTGATGATATTATAGGGATTGTATCAACATTGTTTTCTTACATTCACTTTGTCATTCGTATTGTGATATAATTGTGCGTAATTTATTATTGTTCACGTTATTTGTGTGCGTGAGCACGCTACTTAAAAACAACCAATAGCTTCTCGCAAAACAAAATCCTTTTACTGAGTACATACTCGCCTTCTTCTCATATAACTGAAAATGTCGCGAAAATATTACAGTAAAATCTCACTTCACAATACAAACAAAACGTTATAGAAATCAATTCTGTTCTACAATTCAGTGAGCCACATTAAAGTAAAGTTTTATTATAATTTAGCTCTAATTCATCCGGTTTGGATGGGTTTTGGTTTACTAATACCTTAGGTAAACAGTTAAAAAAAGGTAAATACCATTATCATGTTTTTGCGACAATTATAAAACGCAGGACATAGCAAAATTGAAGCTACTCGTTTTGTCAACAATGTTAGAAGTTATTTTGTTTTCTAATATTTAAATATACCCTGATCAAATGGTATTAAGCAATATTCTAATATTTAATTAATTATAACTTAGCTAGTGAGAACTATTCACAAAGGTAAAAGTCAAAATTGTAAGCTCAAAACCCCACAAAAAATTATTTTTTAAAAAACACACACACAACAAACTAGTTTCGGCGACGATGTCGCCTTCCTAAGTGGAGGGACTATCATGAAGTAGCCAAGCACTGAGGAAGGCGATATCGTCGCTGAAACTAGTTTGTTGTGTGTGTTTATTGAAAACTAATTTCTTGTGAGATTTTAAATTCACTATTTTGACTTTTATCTTTGTCAATATTCTAATGATAAAAAAAACGTGATTTTTTAATAGGTTTGTGTGGGATATAAAGTTATTTTTGTATTTATTTTTAAATGTTAAGTTTTTCGGGCAATACCTCAGGTTTTATTATTTTTCCTTGTTACTGTACATTATCTCCATTTTCAGGTTAATTTCTTTTGCCAATATAGAACGGCGATAAATTTTTTGCTGTATCGCATGAACTCCTTCTTGCAATACATTGGCTAGCTTTATGGGTTACTTGATCGTTTCGTACAACTCTATCGGAGACCGAAACAAATCACATGCTTAAATAGGCATAAAAATTGTATACTTTTGTATTACAACAATAAGATTGGCAAAACTCAATGCAAAAAAAATAATCAAAATTCAGTATAGTTGTGTATTATTGTATTCTAGATTGTAATATGACCCATTGATGATGACGACACGGTCTTGGAAATGTACTTAAGGGTTAAATCTTAGATAACGTGAATTATTAGTCATGTTTTTATTATTCTTGTAGTGTTGGGGTTTTCGTCAATATTATTGTAATAAATTGTACAACTGTGCTCTTGATACTGTATAATAGAGGGGTTTATACTGTTTTTGGAAAAATGACTATAAAAATTAATATAGCCGGCTCTGCAGCTGGCTACCCTACCGTACTGCCTACCGTACTGTTTCGTTGGCTGCAGTGTTGGTGGTGGCAGGTATTGTGCCAATTGACTTATTGGCTCAAGAGAGGAAACTTGCCTATACCTCCAGCAAGGATGTAGGTAAAGTGGAGGCAGCGAAGAGAGCTAGGGCCAAAACCATGGCTGAGTGGCAGCAGCGATGGAATACTGAACCAACAGGGAGATGGACGTTCACCCTGATTAACAACGTGAAGGAGTGGACAGAACGCAAACACGGAGAAGTTAGTTTTTTCATGACACAATTTCTGACAGGCCACGGCTATTTCCGAGCATATCTTTATAGGATGAGAAAAGTCTTATCAAAGTACTGCCGGGTGTGTAACGATTGTATTGATGACGCAAGACACACATTTTTTGAGTGTGGCAGATTCGCAGACCAGAGGAGCCGGTTGATGGCACGTACCGCAGGTCTCTCAACAGAGAATATCGTGCGGATGATGCTTGCAACTGAAGACAATTGGAGGACTGTAGAATGGTATATCGAAACCATCCTACGCTGTAAAAAAGAAGAGGGATGGTTAGATCCATGATAGAGGGCACTAGATAAAAGGCACCACCTCGAAGTAATGCTTCGGCGGTCCCGGGGTGGAATCTTTGCCTGGGAAAGACGGGTTTTAGTGGGTATATTCTCATGTAGGCCTAGTGCAATGTCGAGAGGAGTCCCACACTATGTGCATAAAGCATTTCCCGTCGTTAAAAAAAAAAAAAAAAATATTAATATGAAATTTTTAAATAAATAAAACCTCTAAACCACAAATAACATTTTATTTAAACCTTATGTACATTTCGATTGCCCAGCAATCATCTTCAGAGGTATTTAAAAAATACAACTAACTTTAAACAACATAATACAACAAATATATAGGCTTAAACCGGCAACTACTTCGCCACGCCTCTTATTTAAAAAAACTAGTACGACCAATCACGTTGCAGTAAATTCCCCCTCTACAACTTGGTCCGGTCTTCCCCCTCTCGTGGTGAAGAGTTACCGTTACAACTATTTCAATTTTACTAAAAAACAATAATATTCCTTATTAACAAAGTTATAACTTTATAACAAAGGAATATTATTGTTTTTTAGTAAAATTGAAATAGTTGTAACGGTAACTCTTCACCACGAGAGGGGGAAGACCGGACCAAGTTGTAGAGGGGGAATTTACTGCAACGTGATTGGTCGTACTAGTTTTTTAAATAAGAGGCGTGGCGAAGTAGTTGCCGGTTTAGCCTATATATTTGTTGTATTATGTTGTTTAAAGTTAGTTGTATTTTTTAAATACCTCTGAAGATGATTGCTGGGCAATCGAAATGTACATAAGGTTTAAATAAAATGTTATTTGTGGTTTAGAGGTTTTATTTATTTAAAAATAAACATTACACCACAGTTGCTTCATATAGTTATTAATAAGAAATGTACAAAAAACCATCTCCATATGTTTTATATTCAAATAAAACTTATTTTACGCTCATCATCTCCCGCTGTAAAATAGATAAATCCATTCACCATTTCTAGTTATTTTACAACACTGTATTATTGTATCGTAATGTAAACACGTACAGTAAATGTTTACAAGGTAAACCCGGAAGGAACGATCCGCAAACAGGGCTGATGAAGAAAGCCTGTTGTGATATAACGATCTCCACTCGGACACTTCTTGGAATTGCTCGTAGCCAGCTGCAGAGCTGACAAACATTAACCATAGTTATTGGAGAAAGTTAGCTTTGCCAGACCAAAGCCAAATAATATTAATTATTTTCTTAAACCGTTTCAAATGTACGCCTTAGGATCGTTTTTCACTTCTTCTAGAGATAAAACTAATATTTTTAATTATTAAATAAAATATTACATGCTCTACTCGGGGAAATGTAAAATTCTAGAGTGTATCATTTCTTGCATGTTACTTGCAGTTGTGATATCTCTTTATATAAGGAATGGTAACATTCCAACGAATATTAGACAGGAAGAAAAATATATTATTTATCAAACTGATATTGACAATTATTGATAAAATAATTTTTTTTAATTTACAATAATTAATTATTTTAATAAAAAATTAAATAATAATATTTATTATTAAAATAAGCACAAATAAATTAATTGATTATTACTGTTAATTAAATAATATTATAATTATTTTATTAGAAAAGAGAAGAAAATAGAGCATATTGTATTATAAAGAACACGAAATGAAACGTAATGGTATACAGTTTAAAAGTAAAAATAGAAAAAACTAATAATATTAAAAATTTATTAAATTTATTAAATAGTGATAATAAGCATGACAAAGGTGTAGCTAAGAAAATAAAATGTGTAGATTGTGATAGCTTTAATAAAGGGTATACCAAAAGGAAACTGAAGGGTTGATATTAGGAGCCCCTTGGTGGTTAACAACCACAAGTCGAAACTGGTTATGCAATTAGTTTCAAAAACATAATTTCCCTATAATAAATAATATAAATTAATTAACAACATGAATAAAGGACAACAATTATTATGAATTTAGAAATATATAAAATAAATACGAAGCAGTTTTGATATTTCTTTATATATATATATATATATATATATATATATATATATATATATATATATATATATATATATATATAATGGATAATATTCCAATGAATAATATTAGTGAAGAAAATATATTATTTATCAAATAGCTATTGAAAATTGTCGATAAAATTAAGTTTAAACAAATAATAATAATAGTAATAATAAAACAAATTCTAATAATAAAAACGAAGAAAATGGGGAATATTTTATTACATAGAGCATGACATGAAACTTATTACTACACTATTTAATAGTAAAAATATAAAAATACCCAATAAAACTAATAATATGAACTTGGTAAATTGGAATAATGATATTATGCGAAACAAAAGTGAAGTAATTCGAATGTGTAGATTGTGATAAATTTAATATGGGACATACCAAAAGGAAACTGAAAGGTTGATATAAAGAGCACCTTAGTGCTTATAAAAAACCCAAATCAAACCTGGATGCAATTAGTTTTAGAAAAACATAATTTTACTATTTTTAAATATATAAAATTATTAACAATTTGAATAAAGGATAAGAATAAATATTAATTTAGAAATATATAAAACAAATTAACAAACAAGAATAACGATTTGAAGAGCAGACTGTTTTTCCAGTATACTACCTGCAGTGTTAAAGCCATGCTCCAAAAGCACTAGGGCCACCAAACCCCTCCTTCTCTGCCTACCTGAGAGTGACGTTTCCATTACTTTTTATAATTTTAGGTACCAATTTCACGTTTTACTATTTTTCTAGTTTTACTATCCATAACGCCAGGAAATTGTTCAGTAATTTACTTTGAAACTCTATATAAACAGTAAGTTTATATTTATATATTTTGTAAAATATGTTTTATATATTAAGGTATAACTGCTTTTCGTGTTTTTATATTCATTACTTTTTGTCACGTTTCGGATAACATTAATTTTTATAAAACTTTATATGTTTCATTCCTTGTTGAAGGGTGACTTTAATTCCAATATGTGCTCTATTTCCTCGTTTTTCATGTTTGCTTTGTCAGAGTATAAACCATCGTAGACACTGAATTGTAATGACGGCAGAAAGTTCTGAGATATTAAAAATAATAAATTTTACAAATTGCATATGTGGTGAAAAACAGGCGAATAAATCATCTTAGTCATTCGTAAACAGCATTCACTCCGAAACACCAAGGCACGTCCAGGTTACTTGCGGAAAACATCATTATAAAATTCGCCGACAACCATAACGCCTCTACGTTATATTACACATTCCAAGAATTCCGCTTGGGAAAATCGCCATAAGCACTTCACGCCATAAAGTAATCCGCCATTTTGGCGCTAATGGGGTGATAAAATGTTTATTACCATCATGAATGATAAAATATTTCATTTATGTAAATTCAGAAATAAACAATAAAATATATTTCATTTTAAAAACTTAATTAAAACAATTTATAAGTAATTAGTAATTTCAATAAATATAAAAAATAAATTAATACGTGCATTTTATAAACAACACTTTATTAGGTCCAATGGGTGTAGCGAAAAAAGCGACCAGTGAAAATAGCGGCCAGCGAAATAAGCAGCCTTCACGGATTTCTACCTGTGGCTTAATCTTCACTGAAATGAGCGACAAGTGAAATAAGCAACAATCACAGAATTATACCTGCTCTTACACACTCTTCTTAAGAGAGTTTGAGCTGTTCGATTCGTTTATATTGTTTTCTGATTTTCATCACATTTCAACCAAGTCTTGGACTGGCTAAATGATTATGTATCAATTCTACCATTTAGGCGTGTTTAAAATCAGTCTTTAAAAAACTTCGTCAATAATTTGTTAACATTTATGTTTTATATTTTTTCGTAACGTTTATAGTGGTTTACATTATTTTTTTATTATTTACATAAGTTTAAATTTATTTCTATATGTTTTATGTTTTTTGTAACGTTTATAGGGATTTACAATATTTTTTTATTATTTATGTAAGTTTAAATTTATTTCTATATGTTTTGTTTTTTTGTAACGTTTATAGGGGTTTACAAATTTTTTTATTATTTACATAAGTTTAAATTTATTTCTATATGTTTTATATTTTTTTGTAACGTTTATAGGGGTTTACAATATTTTTTTATTATTTACATAAGTTTAAATTTATTTCTATATGTTTTATGTTTTTTGTAACGTTTATAGGGATTTACAATATTTTTTTATTATTTATGTAAGTTTAAATTTATTTCTATATGTTTTGTTTTTTTGTAACGTTTATAGGGGTTTACACATTTTTTTATTATTTACATAAGTTTAAATTTATTTTTATATGTTTTATGTTTTTTTTTAAGATCGTCAACTAAATCCAGGTTTTGAAGGAAGGAGAGAATACAGAGACAAACCCTTATGTAACCATTTTCTTCACAGTTCTTCATTGTTTTTGCAATAGCTGTATCCACTATCTTATACTTCAGCTTTCTTCGTTTTCCTTCCAAGTTTAACTTAAATGAGTGCAATAAGCTTGGTCTCTTATTTCGTGCATCCAGGATTCGGGATCCCTTGGTTGAATGACCTTAGTATGGGTAGTTTGACCGCTAATTTCGCACATTCCGTGATGGTTGCTTTTTTCATACATTCGTCCATTGGTGTCATAATTTTCGTCTACCCCCAGTATTAGAGTACCATTTGTCCCTCCTAAGTGTTACCAAATTCTATTTACCGCTACTATTTCATGCAAGTAGGTCTATTGCAAATACACGACTCTGTGTAGGTGACGATGTCCCCTCAGTATCCCCTACCAGGCTTCACCAGTAGCTTATTATCCCAGCCTTCCTATGTAGGCGATAACTACCCTATTGGGTAATCACCTTTAACGTAGGCTTATAAAATAATGATTATAAATAAATGCACACTTCCAGGACAGTGCCTTGTTTTTTCTTACTTTATTGCATCTCTAGTTCTACTTGTTATCCAATTTAGTCTTATCTATTTGAACACTCCTAATGTAATGAAAACCAATTACATTTTAATCTAGTTTGTTTTGGTTTTCTACCAAGGGTCTGTTTCACAACTGAAACAATATAACAAGTAACATTAAAAGTGTTTTAAAGTCAATTCCTACTTAGGTCAACAAAGAAACATTTTATTTTAGTTACTTTTTATTAAATAATTACAATAATTAAAAATAAAGTAAAATATCCTTTCGTTAAAACAGCTGTTCTACCTCATAACGTATAACACAAAATCAGCTGTTTTATGAAATAATATGTTATCACTTTTTTTACTAAGTCATACAAGATAGGCTATCACAATTTATTTGCATTCTAGTTGAAAATTAATTGTTACAAAAGCATATTGGTGACAATATAAAAAAATTTAAGTAGATTTCTACTTAGGTCAATAAAGATGAATTTTATTTTGGTCACCTTTTATTAAATAATTACAATTAATAAAAATAAAGTAACATAACCTATGCGTTCTACCACATAACCTATGACATAAAATCAGCTGATTTATTAAATCATATGTTATCACTTATTTTAAGCCAAATGGGACGAAATAACTATATTGCATAACTTGCCCCCTTTGTGAAAAGCTTTTCTCCCATATAAAAGTATAATTAATTTATTAAATTTAATTAATGAGTTATTATTTGAAAAAAAAACTGTATTATCATCAAGTTTCATCCGCTAAAAGTTTTTAAAAATGTATTTGAACTTGAATGAATGAATAAAAAGTATTTTTTCTAACGATTGAAAATTTGAAGAAAATGTAAATAAAAGGAGGGTATTAACTAATAGAAAGAATTGAATAAGAAGAAAACGAAATACTTTTAAAAACCGATAACACTTCTTTATATTTACGGGGTTTGACTTGGATATTTCATGTTCCTTGTATAGTTTAAGATATTTTATTAGAATGACACTAAATAAGAGTTGAACTAATGTTGTGTAGATTACGTTTTAGCGATACAAGAAACAGGAAAACCCAGGTTTCGGTCTAAAGTATGCACAACCATCGCCGTCCGTGTTTTACAACCATTATCATTGATTCACATGACCTTACCACGCTTCCGCGAGATTACATGTTTTTCCACTTGGCCGGTCTACATCGTACTGGACAGACGTAATGGGGAAAACAATAGAAATCCGTGACACGCAAAAAGTAGATCCGTCACTTAAAAACCTTACTCAACTCTGACGATGCTTAGGTCTAATAATTTCTGTCTCCTTCGATTTCTTAAAAAAAGCATTTTATAAATCCCATTACGTATGATTCGCCGACTTTAAGGTTTTAGTTGCCCAACAGAATTTCTTTTTATATTTTAAAAGTTACACTTTAAATTTGTTTTTTGTTTTGCTTTTGCTATTTAAGAGATAATAGATTATGTTGGTGGAAATATTAGATTCTTTTTTACAATACTTTTATTTATATAATTGTCTTATTCTATTTTTCAATTCTTCATATTAGTTCATACTCTTCCTATATATATATATATATATATATATATATATATATATATATATATATATATATATATATATATATATATATCTTGTACAAATGTTGAGCCGGTAATAAAATAATTTTTATTCATCCACTCAAAAACAAATAAAAACATACACAAAACTCACAAATTATTCATTTATTTATTCATACGCGTTTCAATGACCAAGTCATCATCATCAGTGAGTGTTGCTACTACAAACTCTAACTTACAACTTAGTCACCTTTTATTAAATAATTACAATTAAGTCGTTTTATTTATTCGTTTTATTTTATTAATAATCGTTATCTGATAATGGTATAGTTACATATTACTCTTCTATGATCCTAACCCAGCTTGATTTACTTTCTTGAATTCACTATAACAATATTTCAAATATATTTTTTGGAGATTACACAATAACATATTTATCTAGAACGACACATTTATGTACATAATTATTCCTTTTACAAGAAAAAAAAATCATAAATATGCTTCAGTTTAAAAATTATAATTACCAAATTATGATTATTAAAAGAGTTGTAAGTTAGAGTTTGTAGTAGTAACACTCAATGATGACGATGACTTGGTCATTGAAACGCGTATGAGTAAATAAATGAATAATTTGTGAGTTTTGTGTATGTTTTTATTTGTTTTTAACATAACCTCACAAGTTAAGCTCAAAGAATATTTATTCATCCACTCAAGTTCAAACATTTTGTAAAAACTTGTAGTGGATGGTACTTGATGTTATTGTTACAGTTGATGCAAATATTCTAGTTTATCTTAAGTATAAATAATATTTTAAACAAATCAATTATTCACACAGAAATCGTTTATATTTGTTAAATTTTATATCGATTAAGAACCCAAAATACCGATACATCTGATGACATATAACACAAACTCCATCTCGGATTGAAGAAACAATTTTTTCTCAGTATTTCACGTATTAAAGAATGTTTGTTTTCAAACACAAAGTCACAAAAGAAAGACAAAATTGACAGCAATGAAATTGACCGACAGAAATTAAAACTAGAATAAAAAAAAAGGTAATGTGTTTAAAGACTTTCGACAGTTTACTGTTAAAAGCTTAGATTAAACTAATGAAATTCAATTTAATTCTAAAAATATGTATCAGATGCGCCTAAACATTTTTTTACTTGAAACGTTGGACTAAAATTGTGTACATATTTATTACTATATTACATTAACTGTGTTAAGAATAACTGCTTAATTATTTAATAATAATACTTTAATAATCTACAATACAAAATGTAACACATACCAGCTGTAATGAAAACAGCTGTTGTACAAAACCAAACGATATCGCTTATTTTAATGCATATATCTATCTAGGTTAAGTAGATAAACATTATAAAACGTTTCAAAAAAAAGTTTTCATCTAGAAAAAATTCATATTTTTTAAAATAATTTTAAAATTCGTTTCAGACAAAGAAACTTTTTACTGCAAATATTTTTCAGTGTTAGGTCTATTGAAGAAGCAGTATTTATTATTTGTCTATTTTAAGCAATAAGCTTCAATCAAAGGTAGATATTGTAGATCATAGTGTTAATTCGATATTTTTTCGAAAAGAATAAAATAATAATATATACAATATTCTCATTAGGGTTCCTATTTAAACGCATACACTACAATGATAATGAATCGTATAAAATAAACTGATATAAATCTAACATATATAAATTAAGTCAGTTATAAATCTTCCTAAATTGGATTCAATCTGTACTGTAGAACCAGTTGTATATAATTACAAAGCGTGTTCCGCCGCCATTATGCCGGATGACGTCATGATAGAACTGCGCATGTCCGTTTGTTAGCCTAGAGCTAGAGTTGGTCTCAATGTGGAATTTCTTAATCGCAATAAATATTAATTTGTCGGCTCTTGGTAGACTGGGAGTCGCCTGGTGACGTCATCGCCAAATTGTAGACATTCTGGAACAGGGAATCTGTGGAAGGGCGAATGAGTTCATGCCGACTCGCAGCCGCTCTCCTTCCAAAGCCACTTTGATTTCTTACTGCGTATATTTTAATCTAGATCTAGATCGTTGTAGCTCCTTCGTAAGACATGTATTTTAATTTCTAGTCCAATGTTACTTAATCTGAAACACTATTTTATCAATGGTAACTTAGCGAAAATTATACTTTACAATTTAATTTTTAAGACTTGTTGAAACACAAAATTAAAAGTAATGTAAGATAGGTTATAGGCCTGAGTGTTTAATCTTTTTATAGATAAATAAATAAAGTCAATAGCAAGCCTTTGGTGAAAATATAACACAAATATATGTATCAGAATTTATAATTTATGACAACGATATAATATAGATAATTAAAAATATATTTATCAATCGGACGTCAATATTTAACAATAGTTGCTAGGAATTTTTTCTGTAACTAGTTATGAATAAATGATCATAAAATACCATGAAATTTTCATGATAGCTTAATGCTAGCATACATGCTAGAGAAAGGCTTCAAATATTTTGTGTACAATTTTCTTGCTTGTTTAAACGTATTATAGTCATTCTTTTCTTTCCTACATTTAAAAATGTAATATCAATATTTATACTGTTTTATACTCTTTACACTTTTTTATATACTCGTATACTCTTTCATACCAACGTATACTCTTCTTTTATACCCTTGTATACTCTTCTTTTATACCCTTGTATACTCTTCTTTTATACCCTCGTATATTCTTCTTTTATACCCTCGTATACACTTCTTTTATACCCTCGTGTATTTTATAACCTCGTATACTCTACTTTTATACCCTCGTATACACTTCTTTTATACCCTCGTATACTCTTCTTTTATATCCTTGTATACCCTCTTATATCATTCATAACTCTTTTATTTTCACGTTGTTAATTCTCTAGTATATTCGTGTATACCTTGTATAATCTATTATAGCACCGTATATTCTATTATACCCTTTGTATAATTTTATAACCTCGTATACTCTGTTATACTCTTATATACCCTCGTATATTTTTTTATACCTTCGTAAACACTTTCATACCCTTTGTATTCAACTGAACTCTCTTCATACTCTCGTATACACGTCTTTTATACCCTCGTTACACTTCTTTTATACCCTCGTTACACTTCTTTTATACCCTCGTATACTCTTCTTTTATATCCTTGTATACCGTTTTATATCATTAAAAACTCTTTTATACAATCGTATAATTGTTAATTCCCTAGTATATTCGTGTACACCTTTGTATAATCTATTATAGCACCGTATAATCTATTATACCCTTTGTATAATTGTATAACCACGTATACTCTGTTATACTCTTATATACCCTCGTATAGTCTTTTATACACTCGTATATTTTTTTATACCTTTGTAAACTCTTTCACATCCTTGTATACTCCATGTACTCACTCCTATTCTCTTTTACCTCCTAGTATATGTTTCTATACCATCGTAGTGTCTTCATACTCTTTTATACTCTCGTATACTTTTATACCCTTTTATTCTCTTTTACTTTTCCCTCTCAGGCGACTGCAGACTTTTAGCTTAGAACCCTATAAGATTGCCCTTTTCGCCCTTTTCGAGACCAAGCTCTGAGAGCCTAGGGTAATAAAGAGCTTTTAGAGCTTAGTGGTCGTCACATTACCTTCCTCAAACCGCTTGAGCTGACTTAGAGACGCTGCTCTGCGCTATCTCTCATATAAAAATCAGTCATTTTATATGTACGTTTCGATAATCATCTTCAGAAACTTAACTTTCTTAAACCAATTCAAAATAAAAAAATTCATTAAGGGCATCTAAACAAAGAAAAAATTTAAACAATGCTTCAGCGGCATTTATTTTTTTTTAAAATACATTTTTTAACGCTATTACAAAACAATACATTTATAATAATTAAATAATAAAAATATATACAACTCACAAATATACAATTTTTTATTTCAAACGCGTTTCGACGACTACTTTGTCGTCATCTTCAGTGAAAATACACAAATGAAATTAACTAAAAAATATGTATATATTAAACATAACCTATAAAGTTTTAGCAAAGGTAAAAAAACTGTTTTTTTTTTTTTTTTTACCTTTGCTAAAACTTTATAGGTTATGTTTAATATATACATATTTTTTAGTTAATTTCATTTGTGTATTTTCACTGAAGATGACGACAAAGTAGTCGTCGAAACGCGTTTGAAATAAAAAATTGTATATTTGTGAGTTGTATATATTTTTATTATTTAATTATAACTTTCACTCACAAGCCAGCTCGAATATTATTTATACATTTATAATATCTTAAGAAATTGCCTCCTAGCTAATATTGCGATTATTTGGCAAAAATCATTGTTTGGAAGTTCATCTATAAGCAGTGACGTTTGAAAAATAATATTACAATATTAGATATTAGGTAAAAAAAAATGTTTAAATAAGAATAGTACAAAATTTAAGTAATTTTGATAATGTTATTGGAATAATGTACTTCTTAAATATTGTAATTTTGTTAAATAAACAAACCTGAAGAAAACATTGTTTAGGTGTCGAAACGTTGGGTATTAATTTACAATGTTAAATTTGTCTGTAATTTCATCGAAACCTTTCCACTAATCATTAATTATAATAGACGTTGAAATATTTCAACTATTTAAAATTAAAGTTATTTCACTTTGAGGCTAGAGATTTTTTTTGTTCCATAAAACCTTGTGCTAGAAATTAGCGAATTCTGATTGGTTAAAATAGGAAAGCCTCGTTTGACTTTTTATGGTATCGATAATTGCAGTCGATTATGATTTCCCGTAAAACCATTATTTTATTACAGAATAAAAATTATAATAAAATAATATTTTACAATAATTTTATATTGTTAAGTATTGTTTATTGGAAAACAAATTTTGTAATTTAATTAGGCCTTCCACTCATGCCATAACAAGAATTGGTAAAACTATTGCTCTGCATCTTCTTATAGCAGAACTATACCTTTATATTCTTATGTTATCCGCACTATTATTAATTAATAGGAATTAATATAGTGGCGTAAGAAATACCATAGAGTTAAAATATTGTAAAGCCTAATTGTTTTATTGTACAAGTTAAAATTATAACTCGTCCAATAATAATTTCAAAAGTTAAAATTTAATAAAAGGGACTAATGAAAGATAAAACAACTTTAATGGTTTTGTTAATTTTTAAGATTATATTTTGAAATATCTTAAAGGTAAAAAAAGTTACACCACAATCTATAAAGTTATTAGTCAAATAAAGTTAAATATACAATATTATTTGTGGAAATTGCCCAATATTTCGAGGTGGGACGAACATTTGAAAATGTGATTTAAAATGAATGATATTTTCTATTATAAGCAGAGTTATTCATCTTGTTGCGGGGGGCAGTAAGCGCCTGAACAGTTTCAATGAACAATTTTTTAAATTGTAGGGGGAATTTTATATTTAATTTTTACATGAGCTATTAGTTTTTAATTAAGACACATAAACATAATTGTTAAGTTACATTTGCCTATAGTAGCACTTACTTTTTTAACTATTGAGGACGACCGTTTAGGGAGATGTGTCCCATTTTTACCATAACACCTTAACATTAGCACTACTGTCATTTCAAATTAAGGTGGATAATAATACATATATACATACATACATAAATAAAAATATATATAAATACCGCAATATGTATTCTTGTGTAATGAAGAAATAAGTCAAAATACAAATACAAGAATTATTATTGAATTTACAATTCAAAGCGTTTCGTTGGCAAACAGTACCAATATCATCAGGAATATTAAACAATTAAAATTAACATATGTGCAAACTAGATCAAATAAACAGCGTTGCCAATTCTATTACAATGTTGTCAAACTTTTATTTTGCTGCCCTAACATTACAAACATTGAATATAGTATCAAATTTAGATTTTTCTTGTATTTGTTCATTTATCAACTCATTATTAGTATTATATTTATGTATTTCTAAAGCATCACAAATATTCATTCTCAGGCCTTTGTTAATTTCTTTTACAAGTATCATATTATCTATATTAGGAAATATGTGATTATTATTAATACAATGACTAGCAAATAATTCAATGTAAATATAACATTGTAAAATCAATAATAATTCTTCTCTCTCTCTCTCTCTGTATATATATATATATATATATATATATATATATATATATATATATATATACATATATCTTTGGAACACTGTTTTCTTGAATTCGCTTATTCCTTTTACTATATCTACTTAAACAAGAATCTTACTCGGTATTCAAAGATTGAAACTGTTGATGCTTGACAATGAGGATACTAACAATCTTCGAATGTTAACTAGAAAAAAAAAACAAATAGATTATTGTTTAAGTACATATAGTGAAAGTTATATACATATATATATATATATATATATATATATATATATATATATATATATCCTACCCATCGTAAAACACTCTCTAGCCTAAAATAAGAAAGAGGTCAGTTATTGCCTGAGTTGACAATGGAACACATCTCCCGAAACGACCGTCCTCAATAATTTAAAAAGTAATTTCTACTAACGATAATTATAACATACTGCATTAATATTCATATTAAAGGTTTTTTTAGTGTAAAAGAAAAACTTTAAATAGTTTTTTTCTTTTTAGTGGTCAGTGAATAATTGATATCTTCAGGTTTACTACCGAACAAATGAATTTAATTGGCTACAACACTAATGTTTTCAATATAATCTGCGATGTACTAATATAGATTTAATTTCCAAGAAACAGCGTGTATTGGTCATATGATACGTTAACCTCCACGAATCTTCTCCGTACTATATTAGGCTAAATAATCGATAACATTCGATCCTTGAACCCGAGAGGAAGTTCAAAAGGTCGCATTTTTCTATTGCTAACTATGTGCCGACAAATTGTAGGCACTAAATCACGCGGCTTGTTTGGCAATATCGACGAGCGCGTGTCCCAATCATCTTTGCACCACTGACCCGGCTGCGTACGCCCGACAAATAAGATCCCTTCTAGTCATGACCTGCGTTTCTAGTCTCTATTTTCAGGCATTACATCATGCGGAAGACTTGATTTCATGTTGATTAATCGGATTTTAATATGCCGCCTATAATAACAGAATGGCATTTATACTGTCTTGCTTCTGCGGTTTTTCCATTTGGAAAGAATTTATCGTTGTGGTGTAGATATACTAACTTCTTCTTCTGATAATGATGCTATACCTTCTTTAATTAGATTAATTTGAATAATTGAAATACATTGTGAGAGATACCGCTTCAAATGTTTGTTGCAAAGGTATAAATTAAGCGGTTAAATATACAATTTTTTGAATACGAAGGGAGGTATAATTCGTTCCTAGAAGGTTGGTAAGGTTTCTTTTTAATCTTTTATTGACATTTTTACTAAATTTAAACAGTGAAAACTTTAATAGCGATGCATACAAGAACATATTGGACGGGACAAAAATATCGAATTTTGCGTCAGTATAATTTTCGTCAGATTATTAGCGTCAGTATTAATTCCATCAGGTTACGCTATGAGTCGCCTCAAAGTGAATTAAATGATAACATATGATTTCATGTATCAGCTGATTTTGTGTTATACGTTATGTGTTTAAAGTTAATGACAGAACACAAACAAATTCAGGCTAATACAAATGCACTATAAGTTTCGATTTTCTATCTGAAAATCCTTTTCAAGAGCTAAAAGTTTATTATTTTATTATTAAACCATAATTTACAGTTTTTAACATTTATAAACAATATTTTTAACATAATTAAAATCAAATATCACATTATTCTTAATAAATATTAACATTTACAAGTCCTATAGCACTTCTAGACAACAGCTGTAAAATGTGGTTTAATGTTAGATCGATAAAATGTCAGCTCTTGAAAAGGATTTTCGGAAAGAAAATCTAAACATAGAGTTTATTTTTAGTAACATGAAATGGTCTGTGATCTGTCATTAACCTTAAACACATTAAATAGCTATTAACAGACATTAAATAAATAAAGTTTACGTTATACAACAGTTTAACACGTAGGTTGGGTTACGTTATTTATTGAACATCGTTAAAGAAAAAGTTTATCATTAGGCTTACAACTTTTGATCAGTTAATAAATATGTTAATTTCTTATATTGATTTATTTTTTTTAAACCGTCCCACTAGTTTCAGAGGAAATATACAGGCTTAGTTTTTCTTGCTTTTCCTAACCTTATCTCAGAACTAACAATTATCGATTACTCGTTTGCTGCTATGTTATTCCGATTTCTTTCTGGCTATTCCTTTAGCAGTCTTAAATTCCTCTCAGAGAGCGAAGTAGTGACAGTATGCCAATTGAAACTGACTGACTAGTGACGCCTTTTGTGAACCTGCCGAGCTGCAGGCATAGTCTACGAAGTTATCACGTCCACAACGCTACCTTATTTGATACTATCAGCGAGAGTTTAGAGTTTAGTCCCACCCACTCCCGTGACGTAATGCAAGGCTGGTTCACAGATACTACGCAGCGAAGTAGTGACAATATTCTAAATGAAACTGGCTGACTATGAAAAAAAAATAGTGACGACTTGTGTGAACCTGCCGAGCTGCAAACACAGTCTACGAAGTCATCACGTCCACAACGCTACCTTATTTGATACTATCAGCGAGAGTTTAGAGTTTAGTCCCACCCACTCCCATGACGTAATGCAAGGCTGGTTCACAGATACTACGGAGCGAAGTAGTGACAATATGCCAAATGAAACTGACTGACTAGTGACGCCTCTTGTGAACCTGCCGAGCTGCAGGCATAGTCTACGAAGTTATCACGTCCACAACGCTACCTTATTTGATACTATCAGCGAGAGTTTAGTCCCACCCACTCCCATGACGTAATGCAAGGCTGGTTCACAGATACTACGGAGCGAAGTAGTGACAATATGCCAAATGAAACTGACTGACTAGTGACGCCTCTTGTGAACCTGCCGAGCTGCAGGCACAGTCTACGAAGTCATCACGTCACAACGCTACCTTATTTCATATTATCGGCGAGAGTTTAGAGTTTAGTCCCACCCACTGCAGTGACGTAATGCAAGGCTGGTTCACAAATACTACGCATGCAAAGTAGTGACAATATGCTAAATGAAACTGACGACTAGTGACGGTTTTGTGAATCTGACGAGCTGCAGGCACAGTCTACGAAGTCATCACGTCACAATGCTACCTTATTTGATACTATCGGCGAGAGTTTAGAGTTTAGTCCCACCCACTCCCGTGACGTAATGCAAGGCTGGTTCACAGATACTACGCATGCAAAGTAGTGACAATATGCTAAATGAAACTGACGACTAGTGACGGTTTTGTGAATCTGACGAGCTGCAGGCACAGTCTACGAAGTCATCACGTCCACGTTTGATACTATCGGCAAGAGTGTAAACGCAGATGAACTCTAAACACTAGTATAAGAAAGAATATTGCACTGACGTATTTAAGGAGCTTCCCATCTTATTACGTGTTGTCAAATCCTTGCTTGTTACACTAAAAGCAATTCACCACACGTCAGTCGATGGCAACGTCTTATCACAAAGGAATAAAACAGGTAATAATGGCGTTTTAAAATATTAATCTAAGAAAATAAAAGTTAAGGTGTACACGAGGTGTGATAAAAAATACGGTAAACAATGTTTTATTTCAAAAAGTAATGAACTTACAATGAGTTCGATTTAATCTCCTTCAAATTAATGTCCTTGGCTGGCATTGCACTTATCCCAACGTAGAATCCATGACGGGGTTCATTTCTGGAAGGCTTCTTTCGGAATATGTTTAAATGCTCGGCCGTGGCCCTCTCAATGTCAGGAATGGCGTCAAAACGTTTTATTTTAAGCACAGTTCTAATTTTGTAAAGAGCCAGAAGTCGCATGGTACTAAATCTGGTGCATATGGCGGATGTGGACAGACAGGAACACTTTTGTCGGTCAAAATCTCGCGAATTAAAAGCGAGGTGTGACACGGCGCATTGTTGTGATGAAGAAGAAAGCCATTTGCCCACTTTTCTGGTCTCTTTCTTATTCAGTCGTTTCGCAAACGTTGCGCAGTACGCTCTTATAAAACTCAGAGTTGTTCCCCTTGGAACGAACTCTGATCGAACTTGTTTGATATGTATCTTGTATTGTTATATCAAAATATATAACGATTTCTTTATGATTTTAAAACGATCAGTCAGCTTACCTTTAATCGCTTAAGAAGGATGAGAGAGGATTTTATTATAAATAGAGCCTTAAACCCCCTTGGCAGGAGATATCAAGGAATGACCTGTGCAGGGTTACGAATATATATTACAACCATTCTCTAACGGGGCTGTAAAGACGTGTCTGCTTGTTACACCCCTTTTTAAGAGGGGTAATGGAGGGTAGGTAGAAATAGAAAGACTGAGGAAAAGATAATGATCTTCTTGTATTGGAATAGGGGGAAGCTATGTAGAGATGTGTGGAACTTCAAAACTAGTGAATATTAAGATATAGCTAGAAGTGTTATTCTTTTGGATTTAAAGCTATTTACGTTGGTAAAGAAAAGTTTACTAAGGAATGTTTAATTTAGTCCCTTAAAAATATTGCAAAACTGTTGGCTCTATTTTGCTATTAGTTCACATTTTGGTGTTCAATGTAAGAAAATCTGTACTATTGCTTCTTAAATTATAAAAAATATTTAGGTAATCTGTCATTAGGAAAAATTTAATATTTTCTCAATTCAAAATTTCTGCAGAAGTTGCTATAAGAGTTTCACTTATGTCGTCGCACCCCCAAGTGCTACGGCCTATTTTTTTATTAAAAATAGATAAAAGATCTTAATCACAACAAACTTTTCATTTAAACCATAATTTGCGTTTCGATTGCAAAGGAGTCATCTTCAGAGGAAATTATTACAAGAGTGTTCATCTGAATAAGATTGCTTTACAATTGAAATGAACATTAGGTTTTAAATACATTTTATTGTGTTTAAGAGGTTTTATTTATTTCTAATAAAATGACTCCACACTGTCTCCAAATTATTATAGACGTTTATAGGTAAATTAAAGCTATAATTTTTAAACCCTATTTTTAGGATATATTTGTTTAAGATGTAACCCTCGGGTGATAATTCTTACCTCTAATGTTTGGTCATATTGTATTTTTAATTTGAAGATACATGGTTAGTAATCTATACCGAGTTAAAATCACGAGAACACTATAAATAGCGTTAAAGTTCCTGATCTCGTTCTAAATATAGTAATGTTATCGAAATATATTAGTCCTAATATGGCATGGACAAGATATTGATACATAAATGCAACACGAGGCTGAACAATCATATAACGTATGCGTGCTTTGTGATTTCAATATAAGGATAAACATTTGTACTAATCAAAGTTAATAATATGAAAGATTTTTTAAAATGTTTGTACATTGCATAATACAATTTTATTTTATGAGGCTCGTCATTGTGATTTAAGTGTTTTCTTGTAGTGTGGATTTGTGATGGGTTTTTTTGTCCGATTTTTAATAGGCATGAGTTTACACTCCTCGCTTACACACGCTTGCACACAAACTTTATATGTAATAAATAAACACACAAATAATAAATAAATACATTTAAAATGTATAAATACAAATAATAATATATTTCGGAAGGCTCATTGTATTTCAAGCAAGACGTGACATCATCACTGGAGAGGAGCGTTAGTTAAACATTGAGGGAATCTGTAGATTCAAGACAAGAAATTTCTAAAAATCCAGAAAAAGCACGAACAGCTAACACCTGCAGCTTGGGGTATTTCCAGACGTTATCACCGAAACTAAAAGGAGAGCTATGAGAGAGACGATCTGATTGGGCAGAAGAAAATTTAGCAGCGTAAGGAAGCCAATCAAATTAAAGAGGGGATGAAACCCGTACGAAAGTTATCCAAAGGGAACCGGAGACGAGTTAGTCAAAATCCATTTCTTGAGGGAGAGAGAGGCGTCAATTTTTGTATCTAGTTCTAAATTATAATAAAAGAGTAAATTTTCGTAAGTAAGGAACTATATTAAGCATGGGAGATAATTATTATTAAGTGGTATCAGGTGAGGGAGATATAAAGGAAATAAAAGTTAGTTACGGTACAGCTAAAGTGAAATTAAGTGAGGGAGATTTGTAAGCGAATTAGTAAGTGCGTGGGTGGTCAAGTGTAAGTGGAACAAGGAACCAACGTAATAAATAATAATCATCAACTATAAGTATTAACTTTATTAGATTCAAAGCCAAGTTTGTAAAGTAAAAAATTGACAATTTACTTATAAACTTTCCATAAATTTGTTAAAGAAATAATAACTAAGCCAGTAAATATAACTTTTATCAAACCAAGTGCAGTATATTAACTATACAACCCTTAAGATAATTAAGGACATTTTATAAGATTTATTATTTGGATAATAAATATAAGAGTTTTGAAACCTACAAAAATTAGAGCCAGACCAAATTAATTATGTATAGCTACCTGTAATTGCTTCAACTCTGACCTAAGAATTAAAGTAAATCAATTGTTGTCAAAATAAGTAGCTATGTATTAATCAGATACCTTAAGAGGTACATATAAGGAGAGTGTTAATAGGAGAAATTTAATAAGGCGTAAAAGTTCATAGGTTTTCTTCCGAATTTTATTATTTAATGCAATTTAATTCGACACTTGTGTTTCTTTTACTCAATATTACCTTTAATGTCAAATTTAACGTTCTTGTAAAAATATTAACTAAAGATATTTCATTTTAAATATTCATGTCAACGAGTTTAACATGACTTAAATATATTTGACTTATGAAAAGTTTCTAAATATATTTAAGAATATGCAACCCTAAGTAAAGTGTTTGTTATTTTAATAGTTGTAATACTTGTTTATTTATACATTACCTCCTAAAAGCAAATTCTTTACAATAAATTAAGGATTTGGAAAAGTGGCCTGTAAGTTATATATGTAACTATAACTAATTATAGGTCTATTAAACTTAATTTAAAGCCTATAAGGAAAGGAGAAAAAGGACAAAAATAAATATTAAAGAATCAATAGTTAGTAGATAGATATAAGAATGGAGACCTGGTTAAGAATTAAGGTAATTCTCAATAATACAAATTTTTAGATGGCAAATTATAAAAAATAAAAGCAGAGCAGACTACGCCTATGTATACTATTGATCACAAACAAGTAAGCGTATCACAAGCAAATAATGATAGCCACCCTATCTATGGCTCGCGTCCATTTTGAAACTGAACATTATTAAAACATAATTCGAAGTATTTGATACTTTAATACTTTTATAGTGGTATTTATTAACAAAAAGGTTGACATATTTATCACTATTTCACCTTACATTATCTAAGCATTACATCTCGATGTACAGTTAATAGACATCCAAGTATGTCGGTTTCTTACAAGACTTAATGAATCTTTGGCTATTTTTAATTGTGTATATATATATATATATATATATATATATATATATATATATATATATATCGCAATATGTATTCTTGTGTATTAATAAAGAACATAAGTCAAAATACAAATACAAGAATTGTATTTGTAAAAATATAATATTTGAATTGTAAATTCAATTATAGTTCTTGTATTTGTATTTTGACTAATGTTCTTTATATATAACGAAATTCATTAGGTTAAGAGATTTGTGTGTTAAATATTTGAACTTGTGAGATCATAGTACACGGTCGCTACCTAGCAAGGGGTAGTCTATTGTTAATCTTTCGGCCAAAAACGGTTACTGCACGCATCTGGTAAGCCATAATTATTAATAATCGTCAAAAAGTTTCACAGTAGGTAAATCTAGACGTGACTCGATCACTGGAAAGGTGCTTTACTTGGTCATCGAGGGACCATGCAGATTTATGGCGACGAGTCTCTAAAAATGTAGATAAAGCACGTCCAGCGAAAGACTGCCCTTGGTGACGTTCTAGAAGTTCCCACCCAAGCCAAGAGGAATGTCATTCTGATAGGCTGGAACAGATTTGAGCGCCATAAGGAAGCCAATCAAACTTGAAGAGGGGATGAAACCCGTATGGAAACGATCCAGAAGGAAACACGAAAGCCAGTCAATTATCGGGACTCGGGGAGTCAATATGCAGGACTCGAGGGTGAACAACGTTAGGATTTTTAGTAAGAAATGTTAAAATCAAATAAAGTAACGTCGCAATGTAAAGTATCAAGTGAGATTATTAAATAGACAGTGAAATAATAGAGGGAGATTAAAGGGTAATAAATAAGATTAATTAAGGGAGATTATTAATGAGTTATACTCAGTAAAGGAGATAGAAAGTAGTACGAGAGATTAAATAAGGGAGATAAGTAAATATTAAGTGGAATTAATAAGGGAGTGATTTAATAAAGTCAGTTACGGTGTAGAAGCATTTCGAGAGATTAAAAAAAGGGAAATTGATAGGAAAATATTAATAAGTGAATTTGTGTGAAGTGAAGTGAAACAAGGAACCAGCAAGTAATAAGTAATAATTTATCTTAAATATAAAGCCAACCCTTTAAAGTAACAAATATTTAGAATCTTTTAAACTTTATTAATTCTTTAAAAAGTAAAAATTCATTCAAATATAAAATACATTAAACCAGGTGCAGTAACCTATACACGCCTTGAGATAATTAATGACAGTTTAAAAAGAATTGTAATTTAATAACAAAACATAATAATCTCGATGGCTACCGGTAAAATTAGAGTTACTTGAAACTAATCTTATGTAACTACCTGTAAATGCTAACGTTTGAATTCAGAATTAAAATAAATCAGTTATTGTAAAAGCAAGTAGTTGCGTATTAATTGATTTCTTAAGGGTCAATTTATCCTGAAGGACGATTAAAGAAGGTATGTTATAATATATATATATATATATATATATATATATATATATATATATATCGCAATATGTTTTCTTGTGTATTAATAAAGAACAAAAGTCAAATATAATTGTAAATTCAAATATAATTCTTGTATTTGTATTTTGACTTTTGTTCTTTATATATATATATATATATATATATATATATATATATATATATATATATTATAATATGTATTCTTGTGTATTAATAAAGAAATACAACAATTTACAAATACAAGAATAATTTATTGAATTTACAATTCAAAGCTTTCCGTTGGCAAACAGTACCAACATCCACAGGAATACTAGAAAATTTCTAGTGTTCCTGTGGATGTTGGTACTGTTTGCCAACGGAAAGCTTTGAATTGTAAATTCAATAAATTATTCTTGTATTTATAAATTGTTGTATTTCTTTATATATAAATAAATATATATATATATGATTTTTATAGAAATGTATAACTAAATTGCATATGCAAAACGTTTGTAATATTATTTTTAATATGTATGTCTACTTTAAACGAGTTTTAAAAAATTGTCACCAAACTTTTATTAAAATATCAAATATATTTAAACACTTTAGAATTATCATATTAGATCACTACCTTGGACCAACTGACCAACTTTATAATAAGTAATACAAACACCATTAAGACACCACATTGTTTGTATATTTACGTTGCAATTTAGTATTCCTAGAGGAAACAGAAAATATAAACTGTGTCCATTTGCTACCGAAATGTAAATAAAGTTTTCCAAAAATTATTGGGCTCAGAGAGGGTTATTAAACTTAAATTTTCATCTGCTTTTGGGTAAACACCCGGATAGTAACATCGTGTGTGGTATAAACGTTATGTAATTTCAACAAACTCCGTAAACAGAAACAACCATAAATGGAGAAACAACAATTTGCCTGGAAAATAATTAACTTCAGAATGAATTAACTTAGATAAACTAGAAAAGGCGTGACTAATATTTACGTCAGCGTCTGTTTACAAGAAATCATGAAAACTTGTATTATTTTTTTTTTAATAATACGCAAACATATACGGTGCTTAGTAGAAAAAAAATCAGGAAACCTATATACGGCCGAATCATACTTCGATTGAGTCCGAAATTTTAAACATTATGTTTCGCGTGTAACGTGTATTATCATTTGGCAAAAAAAGTTTTAAGCAACTCCTTCTTTTAAACCTAGATAATGGAACATATAGCACTCCTTGCAAAAAAACGGAGATTCGTAAGTCGATACCAACCAAGGTGGGTAGGCTTGGATACCAACACAATCAAAAGTTTGCCTCTGTGACATGCATTATCATGGCAAATGCTGGTCTAACTGGGAATTGATATATTTGCATAGTACATCTAAGTTTACTCTTGCTTGAATCCAATGTAATCCTCTGGGAATACGAACTTTTAAAAAATTTTCGAAAACTTGATGATAACGATTTTTCAGAAACTTTTCAGTTAGCTCATTGGATTGCTAAGGTTAACCATCTATATACCAAAAACGATCTATGTAACAATTTTGATGAAACCCCTTACAGTAGTTTTTGAAAAAAAATAAAATAAAAAAAATATATATATATATATATATATAATATATTATATTAAATATGGTGATATGTTTTCTTGTAATATTGTTAATAAATTAAAATATTTCAAAAACATGAATACTTTTAATGAATATATTTATTCAAAGCTTTTCGCCGATAAATAGTATCAGCATCTCCAGAAAAATAATTATCTATTAAAATATGTTTACAAAATTAAATCATATGTGCTCTTTTTTTTATTTGATCGTTTAAGTTCATTGGTATTTTGTGCATTCTATGTGTAGTAATATATAAAGCGCTGCCATTTTTTGGTTGTATGGATGATTTGAATAATTAGGTAGAGCACAAATGATTTAATTTTGTAAAAATATTTTATTAGATAATTATTTTCCTGAAGATGCTGGTACTATTTTATGGGCGAAAAGCTTTTAATAGATATATTCATTAAAAGTATTCTTGTTTTTGAAATATTTTTAATTTATTAATTATATATATATATATATATATATATATATATATATATACACCTATATATATATATATATATATATATATATATATATATATATATACCTATATATATATATATATATATATATATATATATATATATATATGTATATATATATATATATATATATATATATATATATATATATATATATATATATATATATACCTATATATATGCCCCATTGCAATTTTTCGAAAACATTGTGAGGAAGAATTTTTAGAAAATTTTCACTTAGCCCATTGGATTGCTGAGGTTAAAAACCCCCTAAATTCCCATTTTGGGGGAAATCCTTTGAGTAGTTTCCGACAAAAAATTTACACATATACAATTATTAATCGTTTAATAATATTAGATATTACAATTGTAAGTTTCTGATAATGAAAACAGTGTTAACGTAATGTACATAAAGGTTGTGTAAATATTTCTAGCCATGGTTTATAATGCTTTATTACTTACTATCCTACTAATTTCATATTGCTTGTTGCGTATACGGTGATGTCACACGGGTGTACAACACTTAATGGATGGATTTTCCAAGTGGGAAAAATATGGGATAGATAAAGAATTGGCCGACAGAAGTGAAGATTTATAGATATTTTATTATAATCAGTTCAAGTAGCTAAACATAAGGGACTTTAAATAACAGAAAAACCTTTAAGTAGATGTGGAAAATTTTAATATAACGAATTCAACTGAATTGAAAATTGTCAGACGCCCTGTAGGACGTTTTTATTCCAAAACATTGAAATAAAATTCATTATCATTGTAATATATTCATTACACTATAATTCATTGAGACATAGGCTATAATGTAGGCCTATGTATACTACTACAGTATACACTTAATTAACTCAAGTCTCTACTAGATAATATAATACTTCTACTTGTTTCAATACCGATGCTATCGTCCTCAGGTCAACTCAAATTACATTCAATTAACAAATAAACTACACTAAGCAATCTACAAAATAAAGTTAGCATGAGTTCAGGTTATCTAGCAAATATCCAAATATGGTGAAATACAACGTTTGCATTATCAACCTGTGTTTACACATAGGCTTTTACATGGATCTATACTACTAGTATGTTTATACATTCTGTAATCTATTTTATTTCCTGATTAATTAATTTTATATTGGGTATTTATTGCTTCATTTATCATTAAAGATATCATCTTCTAACTTGACGTTAAAATACTTAGTGTATGCTATAGTAAGCTACTCTTATAAGCTTAGCTTAAGTTTGTAATAGGTTTTAACAGATAAAAATATGTAATAATAATATAATTATGTAAGATAAATAAAGTAATAAAAACACGCATTACAACGACTGCTTTACAACATACACTAAAAATCAGCCGTTGTATAAAATCATTGGTTATTACTTAATATAAAATAATTTTAAAAGCGTTAAAATCTCTGATGTGACGTCAATTTTTCTCCATGGATAAAAAAGTTAGAAAAGTTTTCACTTGAAAATTCTACATTGTGACTGTAATTAAACTGGAATAAAACTATAAACACGTTTACCATTGCTGCACGCTATGTCGTGCAAATATTAACATCGCCCAGTCATCCTCTATTGTCTTCAGTAACCTGACGTTAATTGTGTCCGAGTTGGACGGTCGACGGTCTACGCAAAGATAAATTGAAATCATTTTTCTACGACCAATGACGGAGCGGCAGTCGTGTTGGAAATTACTACTTTTTATGTCCGCCGGATGAAATTGCGTCAGTGAAATTAGATTGTCTGCAATTTCTGCGAATTACTTTTAACGGTTATGTTGGTTTAACGTCCATGTTGTAATTTATGTTAATTATTGTCATTAATAAGATTACTTTAAATGAATAAAACATACAAGGAGCCAATTAATACGAGCATAAAACAATAATTGGTTAGATAGAATTATATTGACATTTTCTGACAGTTTATCGACGCGCCCTTTAAGGATCTACAAGAAAAAATAATTACAAGGAACTGACATTTGACTCTGGAATTTCCAAAGTTAAAAAATTAAGGAAAACGTCAATTTTTCTTAGATTTACGATAAAAACTATGTGTTTCAAGGTCGGTTGTGAAACACTGATGGTAATGAACTCATCGCATAGATATTTAAAGAGGAAAACGCAATGAAAATGTCATAACCGCAGAGACGCGCTGTCCTCTGTTATTAGAACTTTAATCGATGAGATTCTCGAATTATTAGTGAAGAAAACCAACCCATTCAAAGAATTTTTGTACTATTCCTGCTCTTGTGGTTAATACGTACAGACGTTTTATAAAACTGACCTTAGGGTTACAAAACGACCTTAAGGTTGTGACCGTAGGTTATAACAGAGGAGGTTACTACAAGCTTTACGAGTTACATATGTTACAATAATATCATTAGTTATTTCAAATTATTCGAAAAAATACTATCATAGCCTGAATTCACAAACGCTCACCAAGTTGTAGAGTATATATAAACGGGTAGTTTCTTACAAAACAGAACACTGTTCTATCCTACGTTAAATTCTTTTACAATGTAGCAACAAAGTAACCGGATAATATGTTTTTATAAGAACAATGGCTTACAAGTCACTTCATGTGTAGCAAAGTTATGCTATTTTTAACGTTAAAGCAATACGTATTGGGGGGAAAAAGGTAATGTATTTTAATTATAGCCTAATACTAATATGAAGGAAAAACTTTATCGAAAGTCAAGTTAGATAGTCAATGTCTGTTATGGAGGAACACGAAAATATTTACAAACTACTTATTTGTGTTTATGTTAACAAACTTAATTTTTTTACAAACAAACCTATCTCGATCGGTCACTTAAAGCAAGGATTTTGGGACGAAGGACGGGCAGGGATAAATATTTCTTTATAACAGTACGAGTAAAACCTGTCAGTTATGTGGTTAAGATTGGTTTTTTAAAGAAATTAAAATAATTAATTAAAATTTTAATTAAAATTTTCAAGTCTTGAGTAATAAATACAGCATTGCCCAAAATAGAACTGTTTTACAAAGAATGGGAAGTTTCGCATGAACTTTTGGCCACCAAAGGTAAAAAAAACTTTAAATAAATATTACAAAAATCCATTAAATTCAAGCATCTACCACTAAATCTTAATTACAAATATTAGATGGTAATAAAAGTAAAGAAGCTAATACGGTATAAAAAAGTATATAATACAATAAACCTTTGTAAGTATGTAATCTTTGTCCCTTTTATAAATTAGTAAGTTGATATATAACATGTTATACTATAGGTATAGTAACCATGTTAGTGCAAAATGTGATAGATGATAAAATGTTATAAGCGTGATATTAAGATTTGAAGCTGGGAAGCATTAATTATATACAAGCAGATTAATCATAAAATATAACTGAACAATTAAATAAAATAGAAAACAAAATAATAAAAAGAATAATTATAGACATAAATAAAATATATGAGACACACACACACAAACTTACAACACACACACACAGACAGACAGACACATACACACACACACACACACACAAAGATACACACACAGATACACATACACCCACCCACATACGCACACACACACACACACACACACACACACACACACACACACACACACACACACACACACACACACACACACACACACACATACACGCACACACAAACTTACAACACACACACACAGACAGACAGACACATATACACACACACACACACACAGACACAAAGATACACACACAGATACACATACACCCACCCACATACGCACATACGCACACACACACAAACACACACACACACACACACACACACACACACACACACACACACATACACACACACATACACACACACACACACACACACACACACACATATATATATATATATATATATATATATATATATATATCACTTTCAGTATGCCCGATGATGATGACAAGGCCAGTCATTGAAAGTTAACTCGCATAAATACCAAGTAAGATTCTTGTTTAAGTACATATAGTGAATACAAGAAAACAGTGTTGCATAACTGTAAATATATATATATATATATATATATATATATATATATATATATATATATATATATAATACGTTTTCTTGTTTAATAATTTAAAACAACATAGGTTATTCAAATACAAGAATATTTATTATTTTATATCCAATAATATAAATAAATAATAATATAAATTATTAAATATTCTTGTATTTGAATAACCTGTGTTGCTTTAATATATATATATATATATATATATATATATATATATATATATATATATATATGTATATATAATACACTTTAATGTAACTAAACAAGAACCATATTTTCGTTATCTGCGAGTCAACTTATGATAAATTAAATTTAGAACTTTCTAAAACTCTCCGAGAGTAACAGAAGATGCTCAAAATGAGGACACGTAATTAAAGTTCTCGAAAGTCGACTGTCATATATACCAAGAAGTGTTCTTTTTTAAGTACATTAAAGTGTAAGGGATAAGTATACATATTGACTTGAGGTTTTCAAAAAGAACCTCAATTATTATTTTTGTGCTTCAATAATTTGTTTGAAATTAATTTTGTTTCGTTTTTGTGTATCCTATTTGTCAAAATTAACAGATCTTCTTTCCCTTTCATTGTTAAAGAGTCTGTAGTAGAATCCGTGATTTTCCGTAGCGTATCCGATTACAATCTATTGTCAACGACTTTGAATCTGTGCGAAGTTGTTTCAACGGAAGTGGAAAAACTCTTTTCTTTGCATAAGGCTATAGCAGAACGTGGGCCTTACGGAAGCAGATTCTAGCAAATTGCACTGTGTAATGACGCGCTTGAATAAACCGATGCAATGTTGATCGATTTCTGAATTATTCATCCGCGCAGTTTCTAACTAGTTCTAACAGAACCGCTTTTATCCGACGCAGGCATTCCGTAATCAGATTATTCTAGAAATCAAACCGCGGCTCTAGATATCAAGAAACAATGATTGGACGATTATGTATTACATTTATGTCGTATTTAGTTGTAAAATTCCACGAGCGGTGAAATTCCATTTATTAATATACATTTATTATATTTATATAGAATACATGAAATATCTAAACCTACAGACTACTGGAAGATTTAGATTCGAATAATAACTACTCAACAAAATTACAAACTCTCCTTGGAGAACCATACAAATGTTATTTTTAATGTTCTACTTGAACACAGTCCATAATACTCACATTTATGCAGACATAAGAATTTACGAAAAATATTTACTAGTAAAAATATTATTAATTTTTAAAATAAAATCTTCTATAGCGACCCATACAACAACTTATTGTTGGAGATAAACACATAATTTCGTGACAGTAAAAATTCCATTAGGTTACGCTATGAGTCACCTCGAAGTGTAAATGATAACATATGATTCCATAGATCAGCTGATTTTGTGTTATAGGTTATGTTGTAGAACAGCTGTTTTACACGTAGGTTATGTTACATTAGAACGTTGTTAAGGAATGAGCCTATTAAATAGTTTTGATCGTTTAGTAAATATATTAATTTATTTAAGTTTTGATAAATTTCAATATAACGATAATAATAAGTTCTGTATTTCTAATCCAAATATTTAAAATTAAAATATTTCTGGGCGCTTCTGATATACTCTCAAGTAGAGCCTAATGCAATGTCAAGAGGAGTCCCACACTCTGTGCATAAAACATTTCCCGTCGTAAAAAAAAAAAAAAAAAAAAAAAAAAATATATATATATATATATATATATATATATATATATATATATATATATATATATATATATATATAATACGTTTTCTTGTTTAATAATTTAAAACAATATAGGTTATTCAAATACAAGAATATTTATTAATTTATATCCAAAGCTTTTCGTTGGTAAACAGTACCAACATCATCAGGAATGAAAATTACAATAATGTAAGCTATAGGCCTAAAACATATGTTAAATTAGAAATAGAATTGTTGCTAAATTTATACAAATTGCAACATAATATAATGTTACAGCAACAAAATAAATTTGGTACTGTTTACCAACGAAAAGCTTTGGATATAAATTAATAAATATTCTTGTATTTGAATAACCTATGTTGTTTTAAAATATATATATATATATATAAATTTATATATAAATTTATAAATTTATTTAAATTTTGATAAATAAGAAGTTCTGTATTTCTAATCCAAATTAAGATATTCCTGAGTGCTTCTGATATTTTTTAAGAACTGATTTCAAATGGACTCGTTAAAAAAATTTGTTTCCAGTAATACAAACATCTAATTATATTTTTGTTACCGAAATTATTTTATTATTAACTACAATCAATATTAGTCTTAATAAATACATTTTTCGAAATAAGATTAAAAAATCTTTTATATTCATGTTTTTGGTGATTTTCGTTGAACATTTTTTCAACTATTCGTTAGTTGTAGTGCTAAATTTAAACATTCTGTATTATTGTTTCTTATGTTAATAAGTTATTTATCAATACGCAAGATGAAATGTTTTTCTCAATTAATAATATTTGTAGAAGAGGCTATTAAAGTTTTCACTTTTGTCAGCACCCAACTCTCCCGAGTCTCAGAACCAATTTATTTTGTATATATTACCTAGTCTGAATCTTTTCTCAATTTATTCCACAATATAGTGTATATATTTTTTGTTTATTTTCTAAATTCACCATATGCTATTTTGTCTGCTGAACTTTAGAGTTACTCTGTAAATATAAAAACTTCTTGAATTTCCGTACTTTCTAAATGGCGTTTTAACCATGTAGACAGTCCAGGAGAACCTCCAGATTATGTCGAACGAGAGACTTGAGATTTTACCCCAGCTATATAAGGAGTCATTTATTTTTATAGCTTTAAATTCAATTACAGACAAATTCCTTTATTATTATTAAATATCTTTAAAACTACAAGTTTGGCGTACTACTAATGTACATTGGTACATTGTTTACAAATCTAACAATCGGTACTGCGTTCGGTGCAATGTGAAACCAATGTACATTGCGCCAATAACTGTGACATTCCTAAAGTTACTTAGAACTGGGGTTTTCATTTAATCGCATCTTATATCTATTTATACAGTTATGTACATTTCGATGACTTTGTCATCATCTTCAAGGGATTTTGCTGCAATTATCTAAAGAATTTACCTTCTAATATTTTATCGATATTATTTTAAAAACCATTGTATAACAAAAAAAATTGTAAATTTAGAGTTAATTTGTCATTTTATTTGTTGATGTTGTTGATTAGGGTTTTATTGTTAGTTGTACCAGTTGTAATTAATACTCATTCGGAAAACTTCGGTATAGTTCGTTAATCTCCGGATTGATCGCAATTGTCATATAAACTCCTGTGTTGACATGATTAAAGTGATAACCTAACCTAACGATTCATTATGACGAAAATCAGTTTATCTGGAGTTTCACTCCCAAAGCCTTCACCTTTCTACGAGTTCACAACTTATTTCTCAGTCTTGCATTAGTTCATTATTTATCGCAGATGGTAACCAAACATCTTCTTCTTCTTCCATGGCTCTACAGTCCTATGAGGACCTTGGCCTCTTCAATGTGCCCTCGCCAGGTAGCTCGATCCTGGGCTGCTGCTTTCCAGTTCCTCACATTAAGCAGTCTTCTGGCATCTTGTCGCAATCTATCCATCTAGGTCTATGACGTTACATAGCTTCATTTAACAGACTTCTGAGTACATCACTCTTCTCTATGCAGGCCACATGCCCTACCCAGAGCAGTCTTCCAATGATTATTTGCCTATATTTGGTTCCCCAAACAGCTCATGAAGCTTACAATTTCTTCTCCTCCTCCACAGCCCACCAACAATTCACAGGACAAAGAATCCTCCTAAAGATCTTACTCTCGAACATAGCCAGGTTGTTTTCCTCATTCCTCGTACGCATATTCGATGGTTAACTGGAGAAAATCCACTAATAAGATGACGTATTCTGCCTTTCACTATGAACCCTGTTCCAAACACATGTTGACTCGGATGGCAGCTGTAGTAAACCTTGTGGTACTGCTTTATAAGAACTCCTTTGCCGATCCATCTGACGTCCTGGATTGCAATTATGTCAATTCTTCTATGGCCAATTTGATCTAGGAGACGCCGGTATGCCCCCAGTCTATTAAGTGATAAAACGTTCCATAATCCAAGTGTAATGTTCTTTTGGCGAATACTGAGTTGTTTCCTTAATGACTGTCCGGCTATATCTGTTTGAGGCTTCGTTGCAAATGGTTTTTAAAGGGTGGGGGAGCAAGCCCCACCCCAACCCTCCTCCTTTCTCAACCTGGGCTTGGGACCAGGCTACGGCGGAGTTGGTAACTGAACATGTAAATGTTAAAGAATTGATTTAATTTTACTTACATTAAGACTTTAAAATCCGCTAACACATGCATCGTCGGTTGCCCAGTACTTTACAGGCATTGCAACTATGTTTGAACTGTTGTAGGAACTAAACACATCAAGGCGAGCCCGACTCGACATAATATACAGGAATTTCGCTCACAAGCAAGATGCAACTATTTGCTTAGCGATTAATGTAAAACCGTACCGTGGACAGGTGCGTGACGGGGACTGTCGGCGGTGGGTCGTCATAGCAGTGATGCCCAGTCCTAAAGACCCTACTTGCTAGTCAAATAAAACTTGCATTATCTTCATTTAGTTATTCATTCTTGCTCATTAAAAAGACCTATCTCGTTTGGGCAAAATGATAAAAATAATTTACATTTTGGACTTTGGGAATGTTTTTTCGTTAAGTATAAAAATAAACTAAACTTAGTACGGTAATTTTGAAGAAATACATAAACAACCCCGATTTTTTCGATTTTTAAAATGTACAGTTAAAACACGTTTTCAAAAAGAAACGATTATAACAGTTAACAACGATAAACGGACGTTAAATTTTGAAAAAAATATATAACAATAACCTCACTTTACAAACACACAAAAGACTTTATAACTCAAGTTTTATTTATAAAACAGAACAAGGTTTATGAAGTAACAAATAGATACCAAAGTACCATGTTAGAATGGGTATATTATTATTAGAAAATTCGGAGGGGCCTTATCTGTGTTGAGCACTTAGCTATAGCTTTTGTACTCTCTTCCCATCCCCATCACTGGATTAACTTAGTGGTTTCATATTTCTTTGCAGAATCCATGTAACCACCTGATGCTAAATCTTCTGTTATCCTCTGGTGTACATACCTGGCAGCCATACCACCTTTTCCTTGCAGCTTCCAAGGCAGAGCACTCACAGAGCACGTGTATTGCACTTTCCTCTTGGTCCTCGTCGCATCCCTTGCACACAGGGGACCTAGATCTTCCAATCTTGTATTGGAATCCCCTTAGATTCCCATGGTCTGTGACCAGCTCTACACTAACTCTGAGTTGAGGTCTACTTAAGAAGAGTGGTTCTTTGAGCCACAAGTCTCCCGAGTGGATACCAGTACCTTGGGTTTGTTGCACCCCAAAGTCGCATTCCATTCTTCCCTGCACAACCTGTCTATATGTGCCATGATGCTCTTGCGCCCCTCCTGAGGCGGCATGCCCACTGCCCTCAACAACAGTCCTTGAGTTACATACCCTTGTTTTCCTATTCCCGCTCTCTCATTCCCTAAGTCAGAATGTCCTGGAATCCATGTTAGGTTGAGCGAATTATACTTACTCAGCTCTGCTAGAGACGCTACAGTCCCAGCCACCAGCCTAGGGCTGGTACTAGCCTTACCTAAAGCCTTCAGAGCCTGACTGTCAGAGCAGATCCTGATGGTCTTGCCCCTCTTTCCAGACCCTATTATTTCCTCAGCTCATAGTTTGATCGCGAGCATCTCCCCCTGGAAAACAGAGTTGTAGTCTTCCGGGCGAAGACAGAATCTGTCTTGATGTCTCGGTCCACTATAGCCGACTCCCACTCCTTCCTTCATCTTAGACCCATCCGTGAGCCACATTTCACCACGTTTGTATCTACACTCAGTCTATGCCTCTCTTGCAGAAATATAGAATGGGTTTAACTATAAAAATACAATTTGTCAACGTAAGCTAAACATGGACGCTTTCTTACCGAGAACACATTCCCCAGCTCCACTTCACTGATTGCCTTACGTTAAGAAATTTAATTATTTCTAACCAAACCTAACCTAACCGGATACTTCGTATATTTTAATAAAACTGTATTGTAATGTAACCTTGATTAAAATGTAATTTCAAGAAAAACTTTAAACACGAAAAACCCATGTCTAGTGAAAACAATCTTCACTATTGCTTCTTGTTTTACAAAGCAATCCGGAAGATAAAAGATATAACGTAACAAAAGGAAAGATGCCGGATGCTTTTAGAGAGCATAATGTTGCAGAGGGTCAATGATCTCGAAGAATGTTGGCAATCTGTGGTTTTCAAGTCACCTGATGACGTCTAAAAGCGAAACGTGGAAATAAAGAAGCAATGTCATTAAACAGCGGGTTTTATTAAGCGGCGGTTGTTTTTTTATTGGTCCTATTTTGTTATTATTATTCCTAAATAACAAATTTCACACAGTATTGTTTTAAATTTTTGTTTTATAAGCAATATAATTATATAAAATTAGGAGCTTAGTAAAGCTAATATTTATTGTTCTTAATATTATTTTATAATAAGTTTACAAATTTTTAAATTCTTTTAAAACCCTTTCATTAAAACATTGATGCAAGAATGTCTATTTTAATTATCTGTTTATAAAATCAATAAATTCATTTTTATGTAATCTATTTTTAGAAGTGTAGACAAAAAAAATTCAGTAAACGTTATTTCAATATCTTGTTTAAATCAATGTTTTAAAAAATTGTCAGCAAAAAATAGTTTTTTCAAATTTTGTATATCCTTTGATACATAAAGTGAACATTTACACCTTTTTTCTTTTTCTTTTAAGATGTATCATAACATTTCCTCTGTGATTTTGGATATAATTGTCTAAATGTAGTTTAAATACACTTTCTTTTCATCGTATTTATCCATTTAAATTTATTCTGTAAAATAAAATAATATATGATTAACATCGAAAAACCTTTTAATAAATATATTAACTTGAAATTCGAGAGTAAAACTATACGCAACTGAGAAATAAAAAGTTGAATTTTAAGGAATAAAATATACACATTTTTCATAAACTGATAACAATTTTCCCTTTGTCTTATAACAATTCCATATTATATATTAGAACTAAAATTATCGTTATAAAGCTGAAATAAATTAATAGTTTTCAGGTTCAGTTGTAATTAATTTTCATTCGTACACTTTTCGTATCTCTTGATATAAATATTGCAAACATCCAATTTAAAAAACTGAAAATATTCTCAAAATAAAATATTTAAAACAAGTAACTAGATTGAAGATAATATTCAGCAACTTTAACGTTCTTCCGTAAACTTTTTAAATTCTGTAAAGAATCCTTAATCTTATGTCTATAGAGACTTTAACGGCCCCATATAAAGGAATTGTTCTTCCTGCCATATTTTTCTGAAGTTAAACCTGTATTTCATGCTTAGCTATCGGTCTTGTTTTTTGCAACACCTGAACAGTGCTGTGTACCCCGAGACATGCTCGCCTCGGGCCATGACGTGAGTCATCCAGGAATTCTATCCCTGCTCCGGTCGAGCCTCGAGCTACCTGCTTCAGACCGTTATCAAGGACAGCTTGTTTGTTTTATAAAATTCTAAAAGTCATTGCGAACATATCCAATATAAAATGTCGTAAACACTTCGTTAGTTAATTTCATTGAAAGGTATATTCAACACAGATACATTCAGACATAGAGTATTGTATTGTGAGGCAAAATGTTAATAACATGGGCATTTTAAACTACGGACTTGGTTTAGATTTACACAATGCCAAGTTAATACCAGATTAAATACTGATTTTTCTAATAAAATTAACTATAGAAAAAAAAACAGTGCGTCAATTAAACATTAACCGTCAAATTCTCAGAAACTTCTCTTGGATTCAATTGAGTTTGGCCTTTAGTTAGTAAAGATAATTAGAAAATAGTTTATAGATTGCATTTTTTCGATCTAACCTGATAATTATTATTAACAATAAAAAAACTTACTATTAGTTATCATGCAACAAACTAAACCTTTCTCGAAAATGTTATGCATTATGATTTGATTAAACAAAAAACTAATCGATTTTTTAACTGTCGATTATTTCAAACGTTATCACGGATTAAAAATAGTTAGAGCGGAGAAGAAATAATCCTCTATGAGATATTAACAAATCTAAGAAGATATGATTTTAAAAACAGACTCGCATTTTCCTTATCAGTGATTTTTGTTAATTTTCCGAAACACGAAGAATAAACAAAATTATGGCCTATTTTAGGTTTGATAACCTATAAGACAAATACGTTTTAGGTTACTCTTCAATTTTGTTGATGAATATTGTTATTGGTCTTTTTCCATGAACGTACATTACAGATAACTACGTATGAAATATATCTTTGTGTACTTCGTCTAAGTATTTAATTTTAAAAAGGTATAATTAGAAAATTAAATATTGTCTTGTCACTATTATTTTCTATAACTCAAGTCCTTTTACTCTCATTCTTGTGTCATTAATTTCGAAATTGGGATCATGAAAAATAATGAAATATTTCGAGACTGCCAGCATAAACTCTCAGATATTTTATGGAAAAATTCTTTCAATGTATTGTTGATTATTTTTCTTAATGTTTGACTTCCAGTTTTACCCACCCTTAAAAGTAACTCAATAGATTTACTCTTCAAATTGTAGTGCAGATGTGGTACTTGAGAAACGTACCAGTGAAGACTTTAACGAAAACTATAAATAAATTAATAAAAGTGTGATTTATTGATGATATAATAACACACACACATATGGGCGGCGGAACGCACGTCCGCACGCATACACAATCGCGCGTACACACATCAACACAAACCCAAACAAACTATCACATACACACACACACACAAACACATACAGACACAAACAAACATACACGCGCACGCGTTCCTTATTTTTAACAAACCAACAATAATTCCGATAGACAATAACTTCCACTGTTAACATAAATTTACTAACTTCTAAACATTGAAAATTTGTCAGTCGCTTAAAAAGACGTTTTTGTTTCAAAAATTGGAATAACATTTTATCATAGGTTATAAAAATTTTGAATCCATTAAAAATGTACTTAAATTAAAATTTTTAATAGCTGATAGGGTCTAAATAACATTTTAACTTAATTTAGCAAGTAACATAACTTACAAGTAATAAAAATGTGAAATCTATAAAATTAAACGCTGTCACATAGTTCATTCGAAAAGATAATTCTGTTTACATTGAAATTTAATTTGTAAATTATTTAAACATAACCTCCAAACAACCTCTACGCAACGTAGTAACAGCTGTTAGCGTTAAACGTTGCCATTATAAATGTCGTATTTGCAATCGGGAAATGATCGGGACAATCCGTTAATCTTCGGAAACCTTGTACTTGTTTCGAGAGATTAACCTCTATCTCCATCCGTGAAAGTGTGAGAAGCACAAAGAAATTCTCTCCTCAAATATTGAACAAACTTTTGTTTGTTCATTTAATTTTTATTGCAGTTTTCCTGTTTGTATTGCTTTTAAGTAAATAATCAACACGCATAATTTTGAAACTAATGAGCCAAATCTGTTTGAATATGTATTATGCTAATTGTGTGTATACAGGTTTTTTGAGACGTCATTTTCCTGCCGAAGACGTCCTTAATTGCAAAGCAAGTAGAGCTCATTCGATAGAAGAGCTGGAGAACTCTTATTCAGTCCTGAAGCATATGAATGTACGCAGCTCATTATAACAAGCAATTTAAAATATTCAAGTTTTAAAAAAATTATAGGGGACATTTTTAAAAAAAAATATCTCAGTAAAAATATTGCTTCTCTTTAGTCTTACATTTATTTTAGTCTCAAAAACATTTTGTCTTGAGCAAAAATTTAAATAGTGGGCATATTCTTCAGATTTAGTCCTCATCTCCATTTCTGTTAGGAAAATTTCTATATATTTAAGGGCAATTTTCTGCCTCTCCTAACGTTACAATATTGTCCTCTGTTGACGCGTTTCGGAGTAACTCCATTTTCAAAATAGTTGGACGCAAGAAGCAAGAGTAGGAGGCGAGGACTGGAAGAGGTGGGGCGTGTAACAGTACATTAAGACGAACTCAAAGCTTTCGTGATCAGTACGATTTAAGTTTTGATAATAGTTTCTCCAAAACGCGTCAACAGAGAATATTGTAACGTTAAGAAATGAAGAAAACTGTACTCAAATATATAGTATTCTTCAAATTAAAATAGTATTTTGTTCTTCGTGTGTCTCGTTCTTTACGAACGTTGACTGTTCTTAATTAGCGAGTGATCTGAACAGTTGGGCAGATGACAATGCTACCATCGATGATTTTATCGCACCAAGTGTCTCCTATCGGATCCCCTGATACTGATTCTTGTTTACCGTTTATAGGGCAGTTTATATTCTTAGGAGACTTGACTTAACATCAACACTCAAAGGAAACCCGTAACATAACATATTGAAGGTGTTCTAAAACCTATCACCCAGAGGTAAGTCTTGTATCCACTAGAGTCCTCGCCTAATTAGCCGTATCTGGCGGCTGTGAGTCTTTTGTGCTGTCCAACAACTCATTATAGAAATAACTTTTATTTTGTAAATATCGGCTGCAATAAATTAAAAACCATTTAACTTAATTAATTACTTTTTAATCGTTTTGAATTTTTAATAGCCAACGCTTTTTTTCAAATATAAACTTGAACTTTTAATAGGCCTACTTCATCGGAAGTGAAATCTCCTTCTATTGTGAAGATAAAAGAATGAGTTTTAAAGGTGTGAAGGAAAATAAAGAATCAATAAAAGAAAATAAATAATAGAAAATAAATATAAGAACGCCGAGCCAAAACACTTTGCTTAAAATATCTCAACAACAAATAGAATCCTCTTAATAAAAAACCTTTTATTTAAATCAAACATTTCGGTTGCAAACCAATCATCTGCAGAGGAATTTATTACAAGACTAATTTGTACTACAAGGTTTAAGCTTGCAGTAATTTCATTTGAAGATGATTGCTATACATCAGGATTTACATAAAAGGTTTTTGTCGTTTAATAAGTTTTATTCTTTTATACAAATTACACCACAATTGCTGCAAGTTATTGGCTGAAACATTTTTTACTTCATATAGACATTCAAGTTTTCATAACCTATGGTATAGTTATAGGATAAAACATTTATTAAAAAATATATAAAAAGGTTTAATAGAAAAAAGTAGAGTAAATGATTATTTCAAAATATAAAATGTATTAATATACATATTTTCCATATACATCTCTGTTAGGAATATTTCTATATATAAGAGTACAGTTTTTTTGCCTTTCCTAGCTTTACAATATACTTCTTTGTTGACACGTTTCGGAAAAACTGCATTTCTTTAAATTACGATTCAAGTTTTTAAAATGAAGTTACTACGAAACGCGTTAACAGAGGATAATATTGTAATGTTAGGGATGACAGAAAACTGTACTAAAATATATATTTTCAAATATGAGGTTCAGTGTGGTGTTTTTTCTGTAGGTATTTTTTAAACCAAGAAAATGAAGATGAAGTGACCCAGTTTGTGTGTAGTACAGGCACACACAACTGGAGGCATTTGCAATGTAGAATTGGGGGGAAATGGAAAACGGAAAAATAACTATTAAAGTAAAAACTGGATGTGTTTATTAGGGAAACGTAGGAGAATGAACGAATGAAGAAAACTAATGAAAATGAAATTCCCAGAGTCTTTATTGTGGCAAAGAAACTGTGGATTTGTTGAGGGGATTCTAAAGCAAAATGTATTCGGGCTTGACATAGGGAATGTTTTTGACAATAGACATTAAAATACAGGATCGCAATCTTAGATTACACAAAGAATATGTATATTTTAAAACAACATAGGTTATTCAAATACAAGAATATTTATATTCAAAGCTTTTGGTTGGTAAACAGTACCAACATCATCAGGAATGAAAATTACATTGTAATTTTCATTCCTGATGATGTTGGTACTGTTTACCAACCAAAAGCTTTGAATATAAATTAATAAATATTCTTGTATTTAAATAACCTATGTTGTTTTAAATTATTAAACAAGAAAACGTATTATATATATATATAAAGAACAAAAGTCAAAATACAAATACAAGAATTATATTTGAATTTACAATTCAAAGCTTTTCGTTGGCTAACAGTACCAACATCATCAGGAATATTAAACAATTAAAATTAACATATGTGCAAATTTAATTGTTTAATTGTTTAATATTCCTGATGATGTTGGTACTGTTAGCCAACGAAAAGCTTTGAATTGTAAATTCAAATATAATTCTTGTATTTGTATTTTGACTTTTGTTCTTTATTAATACACAAGAAAACATATTGCGATATATATATATATATATATATATATATATATATATATAGAGAGAGAGAGAGAGAGAGAGAGAGAGAGAGAGAGAGAGAGAGAGAGGGAAAGAGAGAGAGAGAGGAAGAGAGGAAGAATAAATAAATATATATATATATATATATATATATATATATATATATAAACAACTGAGGTTAATCAAATACAAGAATTATTTATTTAAAGCTCTTCTGGTAAAGAGTACCAACATCATCAGATATATTCCTGATGATGTTAGTAATGTTTACCAACGAAAAGGTTTGCATACAAAAATTAATAAATTATTCCTTCATTTGAATTACATCAGTTGATTGATTTTTAAACAAGAAAACAAATTATTATATATATACATATAGTATGTTCACCTTTTACGTTTTATTTTCCATTTTTTATCATACGAGCATAAATTTGTTTCAATTTACTACTAAATACGTATTTTGTATAACAATTATTTAAAATGTTTCGTTTAAATGGTATAATTTTAAATGATAATAATTTAATTATTAATTCATATAATTAACTATTCAAAATAATAATTAATAGCAATCAAATGTTATTAATATTAAAAAACACTTTTTAAATCACTTTAATTTAAAGGAAGGTTTTTCAATAAAATTATAAATACTTTCTTTAGTATAATTAAAGAATAAAAATATGGTACAACTCACAAATATACAATTTTTTGTTTCAAACGCGTTTCAACGACTAATTTGTCGTCATCCTCAGTGAAAATACACAAATGAAATTAACTAAAAAATATATATATATATTAAACATAACCTATAAAGTTTTAGCAAAAGTAAAAACAAAAGTGAAAATCAGATCTGGGCATTGTCAAATTTATAGCCACAGCTACTAATATTTCTTTAGTGTTGACTTTAAATGGCTAGAAGCACTTTGCCTCTAATGATGACGTCAGATTAGGAATGACTGACCGCAAACAAGTAATCGGTCATTGCTCGTTATTATTTCAAATGGGATAAACCACAGATGTATAAACCACAGATACAATAAAAAATAAGTTTTATATAACAGACCCTTGTTACATTTACAAGATAATATTTTTACTACTTTTTTTCTTTCAAAAATAAAATAATGTCGAATATTCGGTGGTTATTGGTTATACGTCATCAATATTAGGGTAAAAACAAATTAATGGTGCGGAGAAGGCATTTAGTAACACGAAAAAATAATAAAAAATTAATCAAAATTAATAAAAATTCAAACTCGCTTTCCAACAAACATGACACTTTATAAATTCATGGTTTGGTAATAGACCATTAGCAATATGTTATCCCTACTACATTGGAACATAGCTATGCTACATTGTAGCTAAGTGAGAAGAGTTTTTTACTAATAAGTATCAAGTAATAAAGTACAATGCTGAGGATAAACAGTTAATGTTTCAAGTTAAAATACATTGTCCGTTGCGGTACTGAAATGACGTAGGCTATGCCAATATGTAGTTCTCTTCACTTGTCAACAAGTTGCTTATCATAGCAAACTTAATTAAATTGCATCTGTTAGCTCACGCTATCCTTATATATATATATACATACATATATTAGCCTATATCTCGCTCAAACCTTTAATCGTTAATAAAATACTATTCATCCCTCCAATGAAGTATAAATACATTTTTGTTAACTTGTAGGGCGAGACTTAAACCTAATACAGCTTATTAAAATAATATTTCATTCATTAAATTTAATTAATTAATTTCGCTTTTTTTATTTTGGCACCTAATATTGTGATTTTGTCACTGGTATATATACAGTATATATATATATATATATATATATATATATATATATATATATATTTATTTATTTATTTATAGGCACATATGTTAATTTTAATTGTTTAATATTCCTGATGATGTTGGTACTGTTAGCCAACGAAAAGCTTTGAATTGTAAATTCAATTATAATTCTTATATTTGTATTTTGACTTAGTTCTTTATATATATATATATATATATATATATATATATATATATATATATATATATATACATATATGAAGTTAATATATTACTATTGTAAGTAATTTTGTCCACCATTAAGTGCAATGATTTTACCTTGAGTGGTGAGGCGCCTTTCGGTCACTTGACCATTGTCGAATCACTGATTACTTTTTCTTAATTTTTCTGGTGCGGATGTTCGGTCCGTTGTGTTGGTAATTGTTGCCGTCATATACGTTTCCTCTTGAGTCTTGTGTATTATGTTTTTGAATAGTATGTCTTCTGTATGTGTTGTTTGTAGATTCATTAAATTGTTGTGTATGTTTTTATAAATGTGGTATTTTTCTAGTGAGTTTAGTTCTATTGGGTTATTATTTATTTCAAGTATGGTTAGGTTATTTTCGTAATTTGTTATTTCATGTTTATGTGATATTAGGTGTGCTGCAACATTTCATACTTTTGAATTTATGATTTTGAATGCTCTATAATGTTCTTCAAATCTTATTTTAAATGATCTGGTTGTTTTCCCTATGTAAAATGCGTTACAGTTGTTACTTCATAAAGTCAGTGCAACGGAAAAACTATGGATAGCGTAAAATATCAAGAATATATATATATACATATATATATATATATATATATATATATATATATATATATTGTTTGTAATTATTAAAAAGTAACTACAACAAATTTTCAATCGATAGTCAAATACTTTTTATTCATCCTCTAATGTACAAGCACGTGTTTTTAAACTTGTAGGATGACACTTGTTGGTAATATGGTTTTTCAAATATTACCTCATTGTTTAAATTTAATGAATTAGTTTTAGTTTTATATGGGAGAAAACATTTTGACAAAAGGAGCAACGTATATAATACAGTTATTTCGTCCCTTTGGCCAGTAAGTGATAACACATGATTTCATAAAACAGCTGATTTTGTGTTATAGGTTATAAGCTAGAACAGCTGTTTTAACACATAGGTTATGTTACTTTATATATATTAATGGTCATTGTTCAGTAAAAGTAATAAAATAAAATTTCTCTTTATGGACCTATGTGGAATTAATTTTTTTTAAATCATTTATATTACTTGTTTTTGTACTTAATGAACGTTAGGTTCAAGTTTCTTAAATTATTTTTATGTTCCTGAGGACTTGAAAATTGCATCAGGAAGGTTTTTGTTAGCAGTATTGATGGCGTCAGGATGTCCAGTAATTACCAAAAATATTCAAAGCAAATTTAAATTATAAAAAGTTCAACGAATTTTCTAACCGTTTTCTAGAACTGTTAATTTATGTTTTGCTCTGAATGAATTTCATTTTATTTTAAATTATGGCAATATTGTATTAAATAGTAGACAATTCTTAAGAAACTTGTGTTGACACATTTTATTCTGCAATTATACGCTGTATACATTTAAAATCAACCTGTTTCCCTTATTTGACAAGAGTACACTGAAATTGTAACCGGAGTTGTACAAGAACGAACTAATTTCGAAACGTCCGCACCGCGTAGACCGGTTTGTTGGGAGAGCGCATTACGTAAGGCGGACAAAGCAGACGGGCCGGCGACTTGGGGGGGCTCGGCCGTGTGCGGCTCGCCATTGGTTGCCAGAGCTGATGCAACCATCGCAAGACATTGCAGCTGAATGTCTCACTTAATGGGTCATCTTTAGTAAGGAGTGGCTCTTTGATGGATTCGCAGTGCATTTCCTCTAGGCCGAAAAGCAAACAGACCGTGTCAGTGTTGGACGCTCCCTGGTCATCAATTTTGTTAAAGTCCTAGACTGTTCCTTAATATGTTGTAGATGACTGTAATTCTTTAATGTCACAAGTTGGAAACTTAAAGGCGTTCTGCATTAGATTTGCTCAACAAGGTCCAATTCTACGTTCGCGGGATTTAGTAATACCTACAGTACGTTTCATATAATCAGATCATTTTTAGGTGAGAATTTTATGGTTGCATCAACTTCGAGCTCACTGGAGATATATAACGATAGTAACGCGTTTCGACAACTGTGTTGTCTTCATCATTGCGTATCAGATATTAAATATAACGTCTCAGTTACCAAAGAAGACACTTTGTGCTGATGAGATTAAACGTTTTGTGTAAGTGTAATTCCGATTTACATTTTATGCAGTATTAGTCTTACAAGCCCAGGCCAAAACAACTAAAAAGAAGAAAATATTAAACCGGGTTTACACGATGCCAGTTGAGCAGCCAATTATCAGAGGACAACTTACTGGCATAAAATTATTGGCCACGTGTAAACACCTCTGGCCAATTGGCGTGCCCACTGCCTTGCCAGTTATCCTTAAATTCTACTATCTCCAGGAGTAGACAGAGTAGAACTGACAGGGCGCAGTGACGCCCCTCACCACTCTATCAAGACAGTTATCCAGACGTTTGGCGCCGTGAGAACGTTGTAGGGGAGTAGATCTCTCGTTCTGGGCCAGTTTGCTTTTATTCTTCCAGCAAACACGGAAGAAATGCTGTAGACTTCTGTAACTATTTCCTGTAGCAAGAATTGATAGTGTCACTTCTAATGTTGATTTAGAAGGCAGCGCTTTCTTCATTATTGTGTCTTGTTTAGATATTTTACCCTCAACAAGCAGCAATAGTTCGTCAAATCTCTACGGACTCGTTCTTAAACATGCTTTATATTCCAATGGATCCTCCATTCGTAATTCTTTCATCAGTTGCGATGACGCTCCTTGACTGTCTCTTTTCAAAAGCCAATTTCTTGTCCGCTCCCTCTTCTTACTTAATTCTTCCTGAAAGCTTCGCAAGCCTCAGCCATAAATTCTTGACAAAGATCCTCATTAATTACTTCATCACGAGACACAACAGATGATAAGCACTCTGTTGCCGTTTTTCGTCACCAACTGCCGTGGCAATAGTTTCGCCGTGTGAACAAGTTCTCATTCAATTGGACTGGCCTCAGAGATCCACGCTACTAGCGCAAGACGACTGCCCCGACAATTGTATCTTCGATTAGCATCGTGTAAACCAGCCTTTAGGGGTAATAGGCAAGTCTCACATGCTCAATATTCATTATCGCTTGGGTAGTTAGGGTCAAAATTGATTGTGTTACAATTTGAATGGGGAAAATTAATAAAATTATTGAGATTGACTACATAAATCGATTAAAAAACTATCGCCAACGAACAGGTTTCATTTTGGTTTTTTTACCACTTGTGAAGTTATTTACTACTTTAGATTTACTGTTTATAAAGAAGAAATATAAACAATTTATTAAACAAATCCATAACTTCTTAGGTCAACCGAAAAACGTTTTATTTTAGTGATTTTTTAAAAGATTATCACAATTATTATAAAAAAAGTAACATAACCAATTTGTTAAAACAGCTGTTCTACCACATAGCCTGTAACACTAAATCAACTGTTTTATGAAGTCATGTTAACACTTATTTTAAGCCAAATGTGATGAAATAACCATATTACATACTTGGCTCCATTTGTAGAAGGTCATTTCTCCCCTGCAAAACTAAAATTGATTCATTTTTTTAAATTAATGAATTAATATTTGAAAAAAGTGTATAAACATCAAGTGTCTTGCACTACAACTTTTAAAAAATGTATTTGAATTTGAGCGGATGAGTAAAGTGTATTTTATTAACGATTAAACTTTTGTGTATATATATATATATATATATCACTTAAACTATATGTACTTAAACAAGAATCTTACTTGGTATTTATTCGAGTTAACTTTCAATGACTGGCCTTGTCATCATCATCGAGTATACTGAACGGGGTTGTAGTAGACTGTAAACCCCGTTCAGTATGCCCGATGATGATGACAAGTTCAGTCATTGAAAGTTAACTTGCATAAATACCAAGTAAGAATCTTGTTTAAGTGCATATATTGAAAGTGATAAGTGAATACAAGAAAACAGTGTTCCATAACTACATATATATATATATATATATATATATATATATATATATATATATATCGCAATATGTATTGTTTAATATTCCTGATGATGTTGGTACTGTTAGCCAACGAAAAGCTTTAAATTGTAAATTCAATTATAATTCTTGTATTTGTATTTGACTTAGTTCTTATATATATATACACATATATATAAGAAGAAACATGATGTCATTACTTAGAAATTCTAATGAGAATGAGTAACAAATCCACTACCTATATTTCTATAACTTTTATACGACCTCAATGCTCATTCTCTCTCTCTCTCTCTCTCTCTCTTTCCCTATCTCTCTCTTTCTTTCTACCGAATTGTCCCAAAGACTTCCAAAAGCCTAACATAGCAAAGGGTTAACGCTAACAGTTGTTATTTACTTAGAGGTTATTATGAGGCTATGAATAATTCATATTCTAACGCAATTTCCTTTATAATATTCAGAAATGTATTATATTGATTACATTAGGCAATCATTGACGGTGTAGTCACTTGTTATGTTACTTTCCCTACTGTACATTAGCAGTAAATGTGTACTATATATATATATACTAATAGGTAACAGGTTAATATAGTTTCTAGTATATTGAATTGTTATCGACCTGAGCTGTATTCAGCCAGGGTCTGTTTCATAAATATTTGGATTCTCATGTCTACCACAATTTTTATGTTTATGTTACTTTTGTAGTTCTTTTTTACCTTTCTTTAGTATTACTTTATTGTTATAATTATTTGTAATATTTTTTCTAATATTAGGACATATTTGCGTCATTAACTGAAAAAAGCATTAAGATGATTTATCGTCCAATTATCAAGGAAATATTCATAAGCGGTCAATTAAGAACAGAACTAGCGTTCCAAGAAAAGAACAATGCAAGTTACTATGCAAATTTCAACCGAATGATCAGGAAATGCTGATTCAATGCCAATGCTAGTAGAAACACTGGAGTTATATTTAAACAGAGTTCTCGGAAGCACACACATCACCTCTCTGAGAGTGGCAGACAAGTATTTTCCTCAGCATATGACCGTCTACCAGGAAGTTACAACTTCTTAATAGTGTATCCTTGTCGACACATGATTCACATCATCGTATGTGGCGTTGCAAGTTCATTCAAGAGTTATCCCTACAGAAATGTTGCATACAAGCCTCGTCTTGGTAGAAAAAAACCGTGGCTAATATGTATATAATACATACACACACCCACTGCACAAATACACACACACACACACACACACACACACACACACACACACACACACACACACACACACACACACACACACACACACACACACACACACACACACACACACACACACACACACACACACACACACACACACATACACACAAACACATATCCCATCTCTTTCTCTCTCTCTCTCACACACACACACACACACACACACACACACACACATCTATACACACAAACACATATCACATCTCGCTCTCTCTCTCTCTCTCACACACGCGAGCGCACGCACACGCACGCACACTGTACAAACACACACACACACACACACACACACACACACACACATTCACACACATTCACTTACACCGCACAAACACACAAATCACATCTCTCTCTCTTTCACACACACACACCCATACACACAAACACATATCCCATCTCTTTCTCTCTCTCACACACACACACACACACACACACACACACACACACACACACACACACACACACACACACACACGCCCATACACACACACACACACACACACACACACACACACCCATACACACAAACACATATCACATCTCTCTCTAACACACACACACACACACCCATACACACAAACACATATCACATCTCTCTCTCTCTCACACACACACACACACACACACACACACACACACACACACACACACACACACACACACACACACACACACACACACACACACACACACACACACACACATACACACATACACATATCACATCTCTTTCTCTCTCTCTCTCACACACACACACACCCACACATCCATACACACAAACACACACACACACATTCACTTACACCGCACAAACACATAAATCACATCTCTCTCTCTTTCACACACACACACACATACACACACCCATACACACAACCACATATCACATCTCTCTCTAACACACACACCCATACACACAAACACATATCACATCTCTCTCTCACACACACACACACATACACACACACAACCACAAACACATATCACATCTCTTTCTCTCACACACACACACACATCACATGTCTCTATCTCTATCTCTCTCTCTCTCTCTCTCTCTCTCACACACACACACACACACACACACACACACACAGACACACACACACACACACACACACACACACATACACACATACACATATCACATCTCCTTCTCTCTCTCACACACACACACACCCACACATCCATACACACAAACACATATCACATCTCGCTCTCTCTCTCTCACACACACACACGCGCGCGCGCTCGCACACTGCACAAACACACACACACACACACAAATTCACTTACACCACACAAATCACATCTCTCTCTCTCTCTCTCTCTTTCTCTCTCTCTCACACACACACACACACAAACCCACATCACATCTCTTTCTCTCTCTCTCTCTCACACACACACACACATACATTTATGATCCATTTAATAATTACTAGATTGATTATCCCAATAATGTATCATCTGAGTGTAACACTGATCTAAATTAAATTTCAAAAATAAATTAAATATAAATAATTGCTCTTAATTAAAATTTCGTTGCATCTACAATACATGGAATTCATTTTTAGTTTTAATAACCTCACTTGGCAGTATAGCAAAAGGTCCAGATTATTGTGTCTGTACTAGTTTTTACCTAGAACAATCAAAACATATATTTATTATCTACTAATAAATGTAATTGAATTTGTTTTGACCTAATGCTTTAAATAAAGCAAGTTTTAAGCAATGTATTCTTAACTTCTTCTTCTATCTCTAGATGGAATGATTCTGTGACATTTTCACGACTTCACCACTTATTCAATTCACTCCATGACAATTAATCTACTGTTATTATTTATCTAAATTATATTTACGTAAGAAATCAGTTTCTCTTTCCCATTTTTACCATTTAGCTTCAGCTTCATGCGTGTCCAAATAAAATAGACTCTTCAGTATAGAAATATTCCTCTCAAGAAACGAAAATAGAATTGTTGAAAATATATAAACTATATTTCATAAAACATATCCGAGCACAAAGTATTTAGTACATAAATATTCCGCTCAGGACAAGTTTAACGCAAGCTTTCAACTGTTTGCGAGGCTTGGGCGACAAAGAAACGGACAATTTATTCAAGATCGCAGATTGCGCGTCATAGTTGGCCAGGTTTCTATTTTAGACTCAACTAACCCAATTCAGTGACATTGTGTTTATACAAAACAGCTGTTCTACACAAATACTGCACAACCTCCCTTCCAAGGCGTAGCTTTGAATTGCTTAGAGTCATGTGTGCAAATATTTATTTCCTACCGGAGGTATCTACTACTGTACGAAATGAAAAAGAGCTGTGATATTCAAAGTGAAAAGGTTTATTGTTACTGTTCACAGACATTTTTACGTGTTGAAATAAATAATTTGCTAGAAAGAATAAATAAATTGTCTTCTTTAGAAAGTACAAATTTTAAAAGTATATTACTTTTTGTGGGGTTTTGTTATAATTACGTCCTTCGTACAGAATTTTTAAATTTGCACAATCAGTGTGTAAATAAATCTTTTAAGCTGTAAGAAAATTAATAAATTTACAATTCACTTTACATCACTAGGAATTTGAAACTAAACAAGAAAAATTGCTATAGTCTATCATGTAACCTGTCTTGTAGACCTCGATGTGCCTTATCATTTGCATCCTTCCACAGTTGTTTTCTTAGGTCACCTACTATCATCCTCACAAAGTATTTTAACCTTCTTACCATGATCATAATTTTTAAATGTATGTGGCTATTTAAAAAGTACGCAACCTAATTTCATAAACACTTTGTACCATTAAAAGGTTGAAATAAAATACAGGAAAGTTGCTATAGCCTATGATGTAACCTGTCTGATGACTTGGGTGTGTCTTATCACTTACAGCCACGCGCAGGTGTCACCTACAATAACCCTCATAAGGTCATTCGGTCTCATATAGAGAATGTACATGAGGAAAATCTCTATAGTGTATGATGCAACTTGTCTTGTGAACCTGGATGTGTCTTGTCACTTGCAGCCACCCGCAGCATTTTCCTTGAGTCATGGACTAGCATCCTTACAAAGTAAATTAACTTTTGTACCCTCATTATAATTGCCAAATTTCTATGGAGTAATTTATTTAGTGAGGGGTTAGTAGATCACTCGTTAGGAAAGTACTTGCAAGTGATAAGGCACATCCGGTTCCACAAGACAGGTAACAAACTAACGCCTTCACGTAACTCTCCCACCAATCAAGTGATTAGCCTATAATAGACCCAGTAACGTAATATACCTCCAGCATCCTACTGAAATATACAAAATTTAACTTTCTAATTAGACTTTAAAAAAAAATTAAATAACTTCCTCAATAAAAACAAAATATTCAAATAAAAAAATCAATAAATTAATCTTAATTTATTGGTTGCAATAAGGAAAACTAACATAAGGTCCATATCATCGTGCAATAACAAATTACTGTGTCTGTTTTGACAGCTTCGGCAGTGATAACTATTAATTAACTGTTACATAAGTAACAGTTACTTGTACTCTATTATCATGTAGGCTACTTGATGTAGTTCTACTATTTAAATAAGTTATTACCTTAGGATTACTGATATGTTTAGAAATCTATCATGCTGATAATATTAAGGTATAAGCTGCAAGAAATTATTTCAAGCAAGTAATATAATATATATTATCAATTCCTACTTGGGTTGAAAAATAAAGTTTTATTTTCGTTACTTTTTAGTATATAATTACAATTTATATAACACATATATGACAGAATTACAATATTGAGTCTCATAATAGAAAGCGAAATTACTTAAATTAAACGAACTCAAAGTATGGGTGAACAGTACGATTTTAGTTTTGAAAATGGAGTCACTCCGAAACGCGTCAACAGAGGAGAATATTGAAACGTTAGGAATGACAGAAAACTCTACTTAAACATATAGAAATATTTCTAAAAGAAATTAATATGAGTATATTAATAATAATAAATTAATATATTAAAAAAACTGTATTAATATCAACTGTCATCCCCTACAAATTTAAATAAGTAATATAAACAAAAATTGTTTAAGTCAATTCCAATTTAGGTCTACAAAGACAATTTTATATTACTTACCTTTTATTAAATAATTACAATTAACATGAACAAAGTAACATAACCTAAGCGTTAAAACAGCTGTTCAACCATTTAACCAATCGGGAGAGGATCTAGAAAAATATTTTGTGGGGGACTTGTGTGAGGGGAGGAAAAGGGTCCGGAAAACTTTAAGGTGATTTGTTAGATATAATGTAAACTCTTTCCTATCTGAGGGAAATAGTTATAGACCTGCTATGTGATATTACACACGCATTATTTAGCCCCATTTATTATATATTTACAATGTAAACCACCTATTTATTACATTGTGGGAGGGCGTATTTATTAATGATTATATGGTGTTATTATAGTAGTATGATTAATGTGGGTTTGTAAACATATTCTACTAATTAATAAGTAGATTTAAATCAGGGACGAGCGCAACATCGAAAATGGCGTTTTAGTTTAAGTTTATAGTTTTATTTTATAGTTTAAAAATTTTTGCTTTTCCATATTTTGGGAGGGGTTTGAGCTTAAACCTTCCACTGTAAAAAACAATATAAAATCATCTGTTTTATAAAATTGTATGTTATCACTTATTTTAAGCCAAATTGTAATAAATAACTATATTACAAACTTTTCCACTGTTAAAGTCTTTTCCCCAAATAAAACTAAAATTACATGATTAAATTTAACTAATGATAATTCATTTTTTTATAATGTATTAACGTAAAGTCGCATCCACTACAAGTTTAAAAACATCTATTGGAATTTAAGGGGCTGAATAAAAATTATTTTATCGACGATAAAAAAATTGAACAATATATATATATATATATATATATATATATATATATATATATATATATATATGTACCTGTATATATATAATGTTTTCTTATTTAATAATTTAAAACAACATAGGTTATTCAAATACAAGAATATTTATTAATTTATATCCAAAGCTTTTCGTTGGCAAACAGTACCAACATCATCAGAAATGAAAATTACAATAATGCAAGCTATAGGCCTAATACATATGTTAAATTAGAAATAGAATTGTTGCTAAATTTATACAAATTGCCAGGTTTATTTTGTTGCTGTAACATTATAGACATTGAATATAGTATCAAATTTAGAATGTATTTGTATTTGTTCTTTTACTAATTTGTTATTATTATTGTATTTATATATTTCGAATGATTCATATATATTCATTCATAATCCTTTATTAATTTCTTTTATAAGTCTCATATTTTCAATATTTGGAAATTGGTGCTTATTAATAATACAATTATTTGCTAAATTTGATTTATATATTTCTGGATTTATATAAGCATTCAAATGTTCTTTATATCTATCTTTTAATTTTTTCTCGGTTTGGCTTATGTAAGTTTTATTAAAGTATTCGCATTCTAATTTATAAACTCCACCTTTTTCACGCACATTATTTGTTTTATTATTGTTATTTATTATGTTTATAATTTTGTTATTAGTTTTGTATGCAATTTTGATATTTGTATTTTTAAATAATTAGGTGATATTTTTTATTTCATGGCCTATAAATATAAATGAAGTCCATATTGTATAATTATTATTTTTGTAAATTAAATTATTATGTTGTTTATTAAAAATATTATAATTAAGTTTCTCAACAGTTTTCTTTTTATAACCGAAATGAAAAATATATTTGAACTTGAGTTGATGAATAAAAAGTATTTTATCAACGATTGCAAATATGAACTTAAGGTAGGAATTGAAAAAGCAAACCTTATGTTTGTTTGTACTATTCTACAATAAAATAAAGTTTCTATAAGACTTTTTCTAGAGTGTTAAGAATAATGTCCTCTGTAGAGTGCATTTAAGCTACATCAAGTACATTTCTCTCTTTCTAAGATTTATTTCTCAAATATGCTGCCACCGCCAGACGAAGTTACACACATTGAAGTATTACGCTCAGTTTACATACAAACATGTAGGCCTGCTAACATTCTGCATTTAGTGTCATCTTAAACAGTCCTAAAGTTCTAAGGCTTTTATTTCCTTCTAAAGCTTATAATTACTATTTAAAAATGTTAAAATGGTTCAATTTAAAGTATTTTTTTATAGATTTCTAATAAAATAACATTATATCGAAACTCTACAACCCTTCAGAGGTCGTAGACCCTATACTCCCCGTGTGGTATTCTTCAAGCTATTGGATGAGTGTTTATTTAACCCTAGATGACTTATGTCTAGATTTTGTCACACGATTACTTACGTATCGTCAATTTGAATACTCCAATTTCTTTTTTTTTTTATTTGCCAAATAGCGTTTTTAATTAAAGTGCTAAACATCGTAATGTCCCATACTTCTTTATCGCTTAGAATAAAATATTATATTAGCTACGAATCCGACTATTAGAAAGAAAATTTATAATTACAATGACTATGTTTTAATGGAATAGCGAAACACAAATTTTTAAAAAAGACTTTTTAAGATAATATTAAACACAGTTTATTTACAAAAAAACACAAATTATAGCTAACGAATGAGTTGTAGAACAGGTTTTTAATAAGATAAAGAGTTTTTACAAAAATATGTAAAGAGAACACAATCTTAAAAAACGTCACACGATCACTTATTTTTTTTACCCGGGTCTGAGCCCTCGTGGCAGCCAACCTCTAGCGAGCTACCTCCGTCGCACATGCGCATGCGGTTAGTATCCCCACCGCGAGTGAAGGAAACGGGATTGATTGCACATGTACCAAGCTCATTAGCTTTTTCCATGGAGAATCAGGAGATAGTGAAATGAAACAGTACGGTAAGTGTCGCGCTAAGAGCGGGATGAAAAAACCTGGCAAGAAAGAAACCCTGCCAGGAAAAATCCCGCGAAAGATCATGCAGGAACCCTGGGGGCTCGGATCACCTTATGCTAAGGAATAAGGAGAGGTATTACCTTGCAAATAGCTTGTTAGTGAGTCCATGGCAGGAGTGTCATGCACCTGTTCTTCCGCTGAAACACTTATGCATCGTCAAAATGACGACGTGTGCTCTGTTACACCTGGACACAAGCAGACTTTAGCGGCGATACTGCGTATCCGACATCGGATGTTGTAGTTATAAAGGTACTGACAAAATGGATGACCGCGAACCGCTCATTTGTCAGATATTTTGGAAATGGAGCATAGTCATTTTGACGAGCTATAAGTGATCTAGGGTTAACTAAACATTTTGCCGTTAGACAAGTAACGTAAATAAATACAACATCCTTTAAATAAAGATTTTTTGTATGAAAATTTAAAAAATTGTAAACAATTAAGTATGAGTTTTCATTCCCAGAAGCGGACAATAGATGTGGCCTTGATATTTCAATATTGAAGGGCACTAAAGTGCTGATGCAATACCAGGTAGCGCACTTGTGTTCCCGGAAGACACACCCGGCACTTCTGTCAGGGCGTCGGACTAGATTCCTCAGAATGTGACAGTGATCCTTTACACTAAGCTGCCGTAACGTTGAAACTTATAAAGCAGTTTTGATGCAATTATTTAACAGCTTGCCTAGTGAATAAATCACTGCCTGGCAGCTAACTGTAAAAAAAAAGTAAATAAATTTTAAGTCGGTACTTACTTAGGTCAATAAAGAAAACTCTTATGTATTTACTTTTTACTAAATAATTACAATATGCCCACGCGTTAAAATTACCTGTATTTTCTCAGTACCAAGGATTCCTCACCTCCTTTTCTTACCCCTACTAAGTTGTATATATTATTCCTTCTTGCAAGGGTTGTAACGGTGGGGTAGGCGATCCTGCCCACATGGGCCAGGATTTTGAGGATTTTGTCATTACTTTAATCCTAGAGAATATGTTCACAAGCCTTTTTGTTGCTTTTTGGCGATAATAGGGGCGTAAAAGTCATGAAACTCGTCGAAAGAAGTGAATGAAGAATCTAGGAAATTAGAATATATTAAATAGAACCTAGATAACTCTAGATGACTTATACCTCGTAAAAATGACGACGCCCCGTTTTAAAAATTGCTATATCTGACAAATGAGCCGTTCACGTGCATCCTTGTTCCCAGTACATTCGTACCTACAACAGGTGATGTCAGATGCGCAGTTTCGCCGCTAAAGTTCCCTTACGTCGAAGTGCGACAGACCTCGATACATCGATACAAGTGTAACGAGTTATTTTGCCGATACATAAGTGATCGTGTGACTTTTTTTACGATTGTGTTCTCTTTACATATTTTTAGATATTTACTCACATGGGCTTAGGTTTTGTTACTATTTGTGGTGGTTTGCGTTGTTGAGTATGTTAGGGCTGGATTTATATTTGGGACGAAATAATCGCTGACTAGGCAGATCGTAGAGACACTCTATTAAGAAAATATCTTGAAGATTCTAGTGATCAGGAGTTTTGTGATCGTGCTTCTATCTCAAATAGGTGTCCAAACTATAGTGAAAATGAAGATTTAGTAGAAGGTAATCATGTCAAATATACTGACTCGGGGATTCTACAGATACAGACGTATCTTACCTCCCCGGAGTTGGAACCACAGCCACGAGTGAATAGTCAGACAGTGGTACTGAGTATCGACCACGCAGGAATAACTAACGCCGCAGAGGACTTCCATCATGTGATCCTCCGTGTAATGCTGAAGCTCCTCGTATCTTCGTCATTCCACGTGACACCGATTCCCCACCTAATGTCGTTTCTCCTCAAGGTGATCCTCTACTCTTCACCTAATATCGATCCTCCACCTAACGTCTACTCTTCACCTAATATCGATCCCCTACCTAACGTCTACTCCACCTAATGTCGATCCTCCACCTAACGTCTACTCTTCACCTAATGTCGATCCTCCCCCTAACGTCTACTCTTCACCTAATATCGATCCTCCACCTAACGTATACTCTTCACCTAATGTCGATCCTCCACCTAAAGTCTACTCTTCACCTAATGTCGATCCTCCATCTAACGCCTACTCTTCACCTAATGTCGATCCTCCACCTAAAGTCTACTCTTTACCTAATGTCGATCCTCCACCTAAAGTCTACTCTTTACCTAATGTCGATCCTCCACCTAACTTCTACTCTTCACCTAATGTCGATCCTCCACCTAAAGTCTACACTTCACCTAATGTCGATCCTCCATCTAACGCCTACTCTTCACCTAATGTCGATCCTCCACTTAAAGTCTACTCTTTACCTAATGTCGATCCTCCACCTAAAGTCTACTCTTCACCTAATGTCGATCCTCCATCTAACGTCTACTCTTCACCTAATGTCGATCCTCCATCTAACGCCTACTCTTCACCTAATGTCGATCCTCCACCTAAAGTCTACTCTTTACCTAATGTCGATCCTCCACCTAACTTCTACTCTTCAGCTAATGTCGATCCTCCACCTTACTTCTACTCTTCACCTAATATCGATCCTCCACCTTACTTCTACTCTTCACCTAATATCGATCCCCTACCTAACGTCTACTCTTTACCTAATGTCGATCCTCCACCTAACTTCTACTCTTCACCTAATGTCGATCCTCCACCTAACTTCTACTCTTCACCTAATATCGATCCCCTACCTAACGTCTACTATTTACCTAATGTCGATCCTCCACCTAACTTCTACTCTTCACCTAAAGTCGATCCTCCACCTAAATTCTACTCTTCACCTAATGTCGATCCTCCACCTAACTTCTACTCTTCACCTAATGTCGATCCTCCACCTAACGTCTACTCTTTACCTAATGTCGATCCTCCACCTAACTTCTACTCTTCACCTAATGTCGATCCTCCACCTAACTTCTACTCTTCACCTAATATCGATCCTCCACCTAACGTCTACTCTTTACCTAATGTCGATCCTCCACCTAACTTCTACTCTTCACCTAATGTCGATCCTCCACCTAATTTCTACTCTTCACCTAATATCGATCCCCTACCTAACGTCTACTCTTTACCTAATGTCGATCCTCCACCTAACTTCTACTCTTCACCTAATGTCGATCCTCCACCTAACTTCTACTCGTCACCTAATGTCGATCCTCCACATAACGTCTACTCTTTACCTATTGTCGATCCTCCACCTAACTTCTACTCTTCACCTAATATCGATCCTCCACCTAACTTCTACTCTTTACCTAATATCGATCCTCCACCTAACTTCTACTCTTCACCTAATGTCGATCCTCCACCTAACTTCTACTCTTCACCTAATGTCGATCCCCTACCTAACTTCTACTCTTCACCTAATATCGATCCTCCACCTAACGTCTACTCTTCACCTAATGTCGATCCTCCACCTAACTTCTACTCTTCACCTAATGTCGATCCTCCACCTAACGTCTACTCTTTACCTAATGTCGATCCTCCACCTAACTTCTACTCTTCACCTAATATCGATCCTCCACCTAACTTCTACTCTTTACCTAATATCGATCCTCCACCTAACGTCTACTCTTTACCTAATGTCGATCCTCCACCTAACTTCTACTCTTCACCTAATGTCGATCCTCCACCTAACTTCTACTCTTCACCTAATATCGATCCCCTACCTAACGTCTACTCTTTACCTAATGTCGATCCTGCACCTAAATTCTACTCTTCACCTAATGTCGATCCTCCACCTAACTTCTACTCTTCACCTAATATCGATCCTCCACCTTACTTCTACTCTTCACCTAATGTCGATCCTCCACCTAAAGTCTACTCTTTACCTAATGTCGATCCTCCACCTAACTTCTACTCTTCACCTAATGTCGATCCTCCACCTAAAGTCTACTCTTTACCTAATGTCGATCCTCCATCTAACGTCTACTCTTCACCTAATATCGATCCTCCACCTAACTTCTACTCTTCACCTAATGTCGATCCTCCACCTAACTTCTACTCTTCACCTAATGTCGATCCCCTACCTAACTTCTACTCTTCACCTAATATCGATCCTCCACCTAACGTCTACTCTTCACCTAATGTCGATCCTCCACCTAACTTCTACTCTTCACCTAATGTCGATCCTCCACCTAACGTCTACTCTTTACCTAATGTCGATCCTCCACCTAACTTCTACTCTTCACCTAATATCGATCCTCCACCTAACTTCTACTCTTTACCTAATATCGATCCTCCACCTAACGTCTACTCTTTACCTAATGTCGATCCTCCACCTAACTTCTACTCTTCACCTAATGTCGATCCTCCACCTAACTTCTACTCTTCACCTAATATCGATCCCCTACCTAACGTCTACTCTTTACCTAATGTCGATCCTCCACCTAACTTCTACTCTTCACCTAATGTCGATCCTCCACCTAACTTCTACTCTTCACCTAATATCGATCCTCCACCTTACTTCTACTCTTCACCTAATGTCGATCCTCCACCTAAAGTCTACTCTTTACCTAATGTCGATCCTCCACCTAACTTCTACTCTTCACCTAATGTCGATCCTCCACCTAAAGTCTACTCTTTACCTAATGTCGATCCTCCATCTAACGTCTACTCTTCACCTAATATCGATCCTCCACCTAACTTCTACTCTTCACCTAATATCGATCCTCCACCTACCTTCTACTCTTCACCTAATATCGATCCTCCACCTAACTTCTACTCTTCACCTAATGTCGATCCTCCATCTAACGCCTACTCTTCACCTAATATCGATCCCCTACCTAACGTCTACTCTTCACCTAATCTCGATCCTCCATCTAACGTCTACTCTTCACCTAATATCGATCCTCCACCTAACTTCTACTCTTCACCTAATATCGATCCCCTACCTAACGTCTACTCTTCACCTAATCTCGATCCTCCATCTAACGTCTACTCTTCACCTAATATCGATCCTCCACCTAACTTCTACTCTTCACCTAATATCGATCCTCCACCTAACTTCTACTCTTCACCTAATCTCGATCCTCCACCTAGCGTCTACTCTTCACCTAATATCGATCCTCCACCTAACTTCTACTCTTCACCTAATCTCGATCCTCCACCTAACTTCTACTCTTCACCTAATATCGATTCTCCACCTAACTTCTACTCTTCACCTTATATCGATCCTCCACCTAACGTATACTCTTCACCTAATGTCGATCCTCCACCTAAAGTCTACTCTTCACCTAATGTCGATCCTCCATCTAACGCCTACTCTTCACCTAATGTCGATCCTCCACCTAAAGTCTACTCTTTACCTAATGTCGATCCTCCACCTAAAGTCTACTCTTTACCTAATGTCGATCCTCCACCTAACTTCTACTCTTCACCTAATGTCGATCCTCCACCTAAAGTCTACACTTCACCTAATGTCGATCCTCCATCTAACGCCTACTCTTCACCTAATGTCGATCCTCCACCTAAAGTCTACTCTTTACCTAATGTCGATCCTCCACCTAAAGTCTACTCTTCACCTAATGTCGATCCTCCATCTAACGTCTACTCTTCACCTAATGTCGATCCTCCATCTAACGCCTACTCTTCACCTAATTTCGATCCTCCACCTAAAGTCTACTCTTTACCTAATGTCGATCCTCCACCTAACTTCTACTCTTCACCTAATATCGATCCCCTACCTAACGTCTACTCTTTACCTAATGTCGATCCTCCACCTAACTTCTACTCTTCACCTAAAGTCGATCCTCCACCTAAATTCTACTCTTCACCTAATGTCGATCCTCCACCTAACTTCTACTCTTCACCTAATGTCGATCCTCCACCTAACGTCTACTCTTTACCTAATGTCGATCCTCCACCTAACTTCTACTCTTCACCTAATATCGATCCCCTACCTAACGTCTACTCTTTACCTAATGTCGATCCTCCACCTAACTTCTACTCTTCACCTAAAGTCGATCCTCCACCTAAAGTCTACTCTTTACCTAATGTCGATCCTCCACCTAACTTCTACTCTTCACCTAATGTCGATCCTCCACCTAACTTCTACTCTTCACCTAATATCGATCCTCCACCTAACGTCTACTCTTTACCTAATGTCGATCCTCCACCTAACTTCTACTCTTCACCTAATGTCGATCCTCCACCTAACTTCTACTCTTCACCTAATATCGATCCCCTACCTAACGTCTACTCTTTACCTAATGTCGATCCTCCACCTAACTTCTACTCTTCACCTAATGTCGATCCTCCACCTAACTTCTACTCGTCACCTAATGTCGATCCTCCACATAACGTCTACTCTTTACCTATTGTCGATCCTCCACCTAACTTCTACTCTTCACCTAATGTCGATCCTCCACCTAACGTCTACTCTTTACCTAATGTCGATCCTCCACCTAACTTCTACTCTTCACCTAATATCGATCCTCCACCTAACGTCTACTCTTCACCTAATATCGATCCTCCACCTAACTTCTACTCTTCACCTAATGTCGATCCTCCACCTAACTTCTACTCTTCACCTAATGTCGATCCCCTACCTAACTTCTACTCTTCACCTAATATCGATCCTCCACCTAACGTCTACTCTTCACCTAATGTCGATCCTCCACCTAACTTCTACTCTTCACCTAATGTCGATCCTCCACCTAACGTCTACTCTTTACCTAATGTCGATCCTCCACCTAACTTCTACTCTTCACCTAATATCGATCCTCCACCTAACTTCTACTCTTTACCTAATATCGATCCTCCACCTAACTTCTACTCTTCACCTAATGTCGATCCTCCACCTAACTTCTACTCTTCACCTAATGTCGATCCCCTACCTAACTTCTACTCTTCACCTAATATCGATCCTCCACCTAACGTCTACTCTTCACCTAATGTCGATCCTCCACCTAACTTCTGCTCTTCACCTAATGTCGATCCTCCACCTAACGTCTACTCTTTACCTAATGTCGATCCTCCACCTAACTTCTACTCTTCACCTAATATCGATCCTCCACCTAACTTCTACTCTTTACCTAATATCGATCCTCCACCTAACGTCTACTCTTTACCTAATGTCGATCCTCCACCTAACTTCTACTCTTCACCTAATGTCGATCCTCCACCTAACTTCTACTCTTCACCTAATATCGATCCCCTACCTAACGTCTACTCTTTACCTAATGTCGATCCTGCACCTAACTTCTACTCTTCACCTAATGTCGATCCTCCACCTAACTTCTACTCTTCACCTAATATCGATCCTCCTCCTTACTTCTACTCTTCACCTAATGTCGATCCTCCACCTAAAGTCTACTCTTTACCTAATGTCGATCTTCCACCTAACTTCTACTCTTCACCTAATGTCGATCCTCCACCTAACTTCTACTCTTCACCTAATGTCGATCCTCCACCTAACTTTTACTCTTCACCTAATATCGATCCCCTACCTAACGTCTACTCTTTACCTAATGTCGATCCTGCACCTAACTTCTACTCTTCACCTAATGTCGATCCTCCACCTAACTTCTACTCTTCACCTAATATCGATCCTCCTCCTTACTTCTACTCTTCACCTAATGTCGATCCTCCACCTAAAGTCTACTCTTTACCTAATGTCGATCCTCCACCTAACTTCTACTCTTCACCTAATGTCGATCCTCCACCTAAAGGCTACTCTTTACCTAATGTCGATCCTCCATCTAACGTCTACTCTTCACCTAATATCGATCCTCCACCTAACTTCTACTCTTCACCTAATGTCGATCCTCCACCTAACTTCTACTCTTCACCTAATGTCGATCCCCTACCTAACTTCTACTCTTCACCTAATATCGATCCTCCACCTAACGTCTACTCTTCACCTAATGTCGATTCTCCACCTAACTTCTACTCTTCACCTAATGTCGATCCTCCACCTAACGTCTACTCTTTACCTAATGTCGATCCTCCACCTAACTTCTACTCTTCACCTAATATCGATCCTCCACCTAACTTCTACTCTTTACCTAATATCGATCCTCCACCTAACGTCTACTCTTTACCTAATGTCGATCCTCCACCTAACTTCTACTCTTCACCTAATGTCGATCCTCCACCTAACTTCTACTCTTCACCTAATATCTATCCCCTACCTAACGTCTACTCTTTACCTAATGTCGATCCTCCACCTAACTTCTACTCTTCACCTAATGTCGATCCTCCACCTAACTTCTACTCTTCACCTAATATCGATCCTCCACCTTACTTCTACTCTTCACCTAATGTCGATCCTCCACCTAAAGTCTACTCTTTACCTAATGTCGATCCTCCACCTAACTTCTACTCTTCACCTAATGTCGATCCTCCACCTAAAGTCTACTCTTTACCTAATGTCGATCCTCCATCTAACGTCTACTCTTCACCTAATATCGATCATCCACCTAACTTCTACTCTTCACCTAATATCGATCCTCCACCTAACTTCTACTCTTCACCTAATATCGATCCTCCACCTAACTTCTACTCTTCACCTAATGTCGATCCTCCATCTAACGCCTACTCTTCACCTAATATCGATCCCCTACCTAACGTCTACTCTTCACCTAATCTCGATCCTCCATCTAACGTCTACTCTTCACCTAATATCGATCCTCCACCTAACTTCTACTCTTCACCTAATGTCGATCCTCCACCTAAAGTCTACTCTTTACCTAATTTCGATCCTCCACCTAACTTCTACTCTTCACCTAATATCGATCCCCTACCTAACGTCTACTCTTCACCTAATCTCGATCCTCCATCTAACGTCTACTCTTCACCTAATATCGATCCTCCACCTAACTTCTACTCTTCACCTAATATCGATCCTCCACCTAACTTCTACTCTTCACCTAATCTCGATCCTCCACCTAACGTCTACTCTTCACCTAATATCGATCCTCCACCTAACTTCTACTCTTCACCTAATCTCGATCCTCCACCTAACTTCTACTCTTCACCTAATATCGATTCTCCACCTAACTTCTACTCTTCACCTAATATCGATCCTCCACCTAACGTATACTCTTCACCTAATGTCGATCCTCCACCTAAAGTCTACTCTTCACCTAATGTCGATCCTAAATCTAACGCCTACTCTTCACCTAATGTCGATCCTCCACCTAAAGTCTACTCTTTACCTAATGTCGATCCTCCACCTAAAGTCTACTCTTTACCTAATGTCGATCCTCCACCTAACTTCTACTCTTCACCTAATGTCGATCCTCCACCTAAAGTCTACACTTCACCTAATGTCGATCCTCCATCTAACGCCTACTCTTCACCTAATGTCGATCCTCCACCTAAAGTCTACTCTTTACCTAATGTCGATCCTCCACCTAAAGTCTACTCTTCACCTAATGTCGATCCTCCATCTAACGTCTACTCTTCACCTAATGTCGATCCTCCATCTAACGCCTACTCTTCACCTAATTTCGATCCTCCACCTAAAGTCTACTCTTTACCTAATGTCGATCCTCCACCTAACTTCTACTCTTCACCTAATATCGATCCCCTACCTAACGTCTACTCTTTACCTAATGTCGATCCTCCACCTAACTTCTACTCTTCACCTAATGTCGATCCTCCACCTTACTTCTACTCTTCACCTAATATCGATCCTCCACCTTACTTCTACTCTTCACCTAATATCGATCCCCTACCTAACGTCTACTCTTTACCTAATGTCGATCCTCCACCTAACTTCTACTCTTCACCTAATGTCGATCCTCCACCTAACTTCTACTCTTCACCTAATATCGATCCCCTACCTAACGTCTACTATTTACCTAATGTCGATCCTCCACCTAACTTCTACTCTTCACCTAAAGTCGATCCTCCACCTAACTTCTACTCTTCACCTAATGTCGATCCTCCACCTAACTTCTACTCTTCACCTAATGTCGATCCTCCACCTAACGTCTACTCTTTACCTAATGTCGATCCTCCACCTAACTTCTACTCTTCACCTAATGTCGATCCTCCACCTAACTTCTACTCTTCACCTAATATCGATCCTCCACCTAACGTCTACTCTTTACCTAATGTCGATCCTCCACCTAACTTCTACTCTTCACCTAATGTCGATCCTCCACCTAACTTCTACTCTTCACCTAATATCGATCCCCTACCTAACGTCTACTCTTTACCTAATGTCGATCCTCCACCTAACTTCTACTCTTCACCTAATGTCGATCCTCCACCTAACTTCTACTCGTCACCTAATGTCGATCCTCCACATAACGTCTACTCTTTACCTATTGTCGATCCTCCACCTAACTTCTACTCTTCACCTAATGTCGATCCTCCACCTAACGTCTACTCTTTACCTAATGCCGATCCTCCACCTAACTTCTACTCTTCACCTAATATCGATCCTCCACCTAACGTCTACTCTTCACCTAATATCGATCCTCCCCCTAACTTCTACTCTTCACCTAATGTCGATCCTCCACCTAACTTCTACTTTTCACCTAATGTCGATCCCCTACCTAACTTCTACTCTTCACCTAATATCGATCCTCCACCTAACGTCTACTCTTCACCTAATGTCGATCCTCCACCTAACTTCTACTCTTCACCTAATGTCGATCCTCCACCTAACTTCTACTCTTTACCTAATATCGATCCTCCACCTAACGTCTACTCTTTACCTAATGTCGATCCTCCACCTAACTTCTACTCTTCACCTAATGTCGATCCTCCACCTAACTTCTACTCTTCACCTAATATCGATCCCCTACCTAACGTCTACTCTTTACCTAATGTCGATCCTCCACCTAACTTCTACTCTTCACCTAATGTCGATCCTCCACCTAACTTCTACTCTTCACCTAATATCGATCCTCCACCTTACTTCTACTCTTCACCTAATGTCGATCCTCCACCTAAAGTCTACTCTTTACCTAATGTCGATCCTCCACCTAACTTCTACTCTTCACCTAATGTCGATCCTCCACCTAAAGTCTACTCTTTACCTAATGTCGATCCTCCATCTAACGTCTACTCTTCACCTAATATCGATCCTCCACCTAACTTCTACTCTTCACCTAATGTCGATCCTCCATCTAACGCCTACTCTTCACCTAATATCGATCCCCTACCTAACGTCTACTCTTCACCTAATCTCGATCCTCCATCTAACGTCTACTCTTCACCTAATATCGATCCTCCACCTAACTTCTACTCTTCACCTAATGTCGATCCTCCACCTAAAGTCTACTCTTTACCTAATTTCGATCCTCCACCTAACTTCTACTCTTCACCTAATATCGATCCCCTACCTAACGTCTACTCTTCACCTAATCTCGATCCTCCATCTAACGTCTACTCTTCACCTAATATCGATCCTCCACCTAACTTCTACTCTTCACCTAATATCGATCCTCCACCTAACTTCTACTCTTCACCTAATATCGATCCTCCACCTAACTTCTACTCTTCACCTAATGTCGATCCTCCATCTAACGCCTACTCTTCACCTAATATCGATCCCCTACCTAACGTCTACTCTTCACCTAATCTCGATCCTCCATCTAACGTCTACTCTTCACCTAATATCGATCCTCCACCTAACTTCTACTCTTCACCTAATGTCGATCCTCCACCTAAAGTCTACTCTTTACCTAATTTCGATCCTCCACCTAACTTCTACTCTTCACCTAATATCGATCCCCTACCTAACGTCTACTCTTCACCTAATCTCGATCCTCCATAACGTCTACTCTTCACCTAATATCGATCCTCCACCTAACTTCTACTCTTCACCTAATATCGATCCTCCACCTAACTTCTACTCTTCACCTAATCTCGATCCTCCACCTAACGTCTACTCTTCACCTAATATCGATCCTCCACCTAACTTCTACTCTTCACCTAATCTCGATCCTCCACCTAACTTCTACTCTTCACCTAATATCGATCCTCCACCTAACTTCTACTCTTCACCTAATATCGATCCTCCACCTAACGTATACTCTTCACCTAATGTCGATCCTCCACCTAAAGTCTACTATTCACCTAATGTCGATCCTCCATCTAACGCCTACTCTTCACCTAATGTCGATCCTCCACCTAAAGTCTACTCTTTACCTAATGTCGATCCTCCACCTAAAGTCTACTCTTTACCTAATGTCGATCCTCCACCTAACTTCTACTCTTCACCTAATGTCGATCCTCCACCTAAAGTCTACACTTCACCTAATGTCGATCCTCCATCTAACGCCTACTCTTCACCTAATGTCGATCCTCCACCTAAAGTCTACTCTTTACCTAATGTCGATCCTCCACCTAAAGTCTACTCTTCACCTAATGTCGATCCTCCATCTAACGTCTACTCTTCACCTAATGTCGATCCTCCATCTAACGCCTACTCTTCACCTAATTTCGATCCTCCACCTAAAGTCTACTCTTTACCTAATGTCGATCCTCCACCTAACTTCTACTCTTCACCTAATATCAATCCCCTACCTAACGTCTACTCTTTACCTAATGTCGATCCTCCACCTAACTTCTACTCTTCACCTAATGTCGATCCTCCACCTTACTTCTACTCTTCACCTAATATCGATCCTCCACCTTACTTCTACTCTTCACCTAATATCGATCCCCTACCTAACGTCTACTCTTTACCTAATGTCGATCCTCCACCTAACTTCTACTCTTCACCTATTGTCGATCCTCCACCTAACTTCTACTCTTCACCTAATATCGATCCCCTACCTAACGTCTACTATTTACCTAATGTCGATCCTCCACCTAACTTCTACTCTTCACCTAAAGTCGATCCTCCACCTAACTTCTACTCTTCACCTAATGTCGATCCTCCACCTAACTTCTACTCTTCACCTAATGTCGATCCTCCACCTAACGTCTACTCTTTACCTAATGTCGATCCTCCACCTAACTTCTACTCTTCACCTAATGTCGATCCTCCACCTAACTTCTACTCTTCACCTAATATCGATCCTCCACCTAACGTCTACTCTTTACCTAATGTCGATCCTCCACCTAACTTCTACTCTTCACCTAATGTCGATCCTCCACCTAACTTCTACTCTTCACCTAATATCGATCCCCTACCTAACGTCTACTCTTTACCTAATGTCGATCCTCCACCTAACTTCTACTCTTCACCTAATGTCGATCCTCCACCTAACTTCTACTCGTCACCTAATGTCGATCCTCCACATAACGTCTACTCTTTACCTATTGTCGATCCTCCACCTAACTTCTACTCTTCCCCTAATGTCGATCCTCCACCTAACGTCTACTCTTTACCTAATGTCGATCCTCCACCTAACTTCTACTCTTCACCTAATATCGATCCTCCACCTAACGTCTACTCTTCACCTAATATCGATCCTCCACCTAACTTCTACTCTTCACCTAATGTCGATCCTCCACCTAACTTCTACTCTTCACCTAATGTCGATCCCCTACCTAACTTCTACTCTTCACCTAATATCGATCCTCCACCTAACGTCTACTCTTCACCTAATGTCGATCCTCCACCTAAATTCTACTCTTCACCTAATGTCGATCCTCCACCTAACGTCTACTCTTTACCTAATGTCGATCCTCCACCTAACTTCTACTCTTCACCTAATATCGATCCTCCACCTAACTTCTACTCTTTACCTAATATCGATCCTCCACCTAACGTCTACTCTTTACCTAATGTCGATCCTCCACCTAACTTCTACTCTTCACCTAATGTCGATCCTCCACCTAACTTCTACTCTTCACCTAATATCGATCCCCTACCTAACGTCTACTCTTTACCTAATGTCGATCCTCCACCTAACTTCTACTCTTCACCTAATGTCGATCCTCCACCTAACTTCTACTCTTCACCTAATATCGATCCTCCACCTTACTTCTACTCTTCACCTAATGTCGATCCTCCACCTAAAGTCTACTCTTTACCTAATGTCGATCCTCCACCTAACTTCTACTCTTCACCTAATGTCGATCCTCCACCTAAAGTCTACTCTTTACCTAATGTCGATCCTCCATCTAACGTCTACTCTTCACCTAATATCGATCCTCCACCTAACTTCTACTCTTCACCTAATATCGATCCTCCACCTAACTTCTACTCTTCACCTAATATCGATCCTCCACCTAACTTCTACTCTTCACCTAATGTCGATCCTCCATCTAACGCCTACTCTTCACCTAATATCGATCCCCTACCTAACGTCTACTCTTCACCTAATCTCGATCCTCCATCTAACGTCTACTCTTCACCTAATATCGATCCTCCACCTAACTTCTACTCTTCACCTAATGTCGATCCTCCACCTAAAGTCTACTCTTTACCTAATTTCGATCCTCCACCTAACTTCTACTCTTCACCTAATATCGATCCCCTACCTAACGTCTACTCTTCACCTAATCTCGATCCTCCATCTAACGTCTACTCTTCACCTAATATCGATCCTCCACCTAACTTCTACTCTTCACCTAATATCGATCCTCCACCTAACTTCTACTCTTCACCTAATCTCGATTCTCCACCTAACGTCTACTCTTCACCTAATATCGATCCTCCACCTAACTTCTACTCTTCACCTAATCTCGATCCTCCACCTAACTTCTACTCTTCACCTAATATCGATCCTCCACCTAACTTCTACTCTTCACCTAATATCGATCCTCCACCTAACGTCTACTCTTCCCCTAATCTCGATCCTCCACCTAACTTCTACTCTTCACCTAATATCGATCCTCCACCTAACTTCTACTCTTCACCTAATATCGATCCTCCACCTAACGTCTACTCTTCACCTAATATCGATCCTCCACCTAACTTCTACTCTTCACCTAATATCGATCCTCCACCTAACTTCTACTCTTCACCTAATATCGATCCTCCACCTAACTTCTACTCTTCACCTAATATCGATCCTCCACCTAACTTCTACTCTTCACCTAATATCGATCCTCCACCTAACTTCTACTCTTCACCTAATATCGATCCTCCACCTAACTTCTACTCTTCACCTAATATCGATCCTCCACCTAACGTCTACTCTTCCCCTAATCTCGATCCTCCACCTAACTTCTACTCTTCACCTAATATCGATCCTCCACCTAACTTCTACTCTTCACCTAATATCGATCCTCCACCTAACGTCTACTCTTCACCTAATATCGATCCTCCACCTAACTTCTACTCTTCACCTAATATCGATCCTCCACCTAACGTCTACTCTTCACCTAATATCGATCCTCCACCTAACTTCTACTCTTCACCTAATATCGATCCTCCACCTAACTTCTACTCTTCACCTAATATCGATCCTCCACCTAACTTCTACTCTTCACCTAATATCGATCCTCCACCTAACGTCTACTCTTCACCTAATATCGATCCTCCACCTAACTTCTACTCTTCACCTAATATCGATCCTCCACCTAACGTCTACTCTTCCCCTAATCTCGATCCTCCACCTAACGTCTACTCTTCACCTAATATCGATCCTCCACCTAACTTCTACTCTTCACCTAATATCGATCCTCCACCTAACTTCTACTCTTCACCTAATATCGATCCTCCACCTAACTTCTACTCTTCACCTAATCTCGATCCTCCACCTAACTTCTACTCTTCACCTAATATCGATCCTCCACCTAACTTCTACTCTTCACCTAATATCGATCCTCCACCTAACTTCTACTCTTCACCTAATATCGATCCTCCACCTAACTTCTACTCTTCACCTAATATCGATCCTCCACCTAAAGTCTACTCTTCACCTAATATCGATCCTCCACCTAACTTCTACTCTTCACCTAATATCGATCCTCCACCTAAAGTCTACTCTTCACCTAATATCGATCCTCCACCTAACTTCTACTCTTCACCTAATATCGATCCTCCACCTAACTTCTACTCTTCACCTAATATCGATCCTCCACCTAACTTCTACTCTTCACCTAATATCGATCCTCCACCTAACTTCTACTCTTCACCTAATATCGATCCTCCACCTAACTTCTACTCTTCACCTAATATCGATCCTCCACCTAACTTCTACTCTTCACCTAATATCGATCCTCCACCTAACTTCTACTCTTCACCTAATATCGATCCTCCACCTAACTTCTACTCTTCACCTAATATCGATCCTCCACCTAAAGTCTACTCTTCACCTAATATCGATCCTCCACCTAACTTCTACTCTTCACCTAATATCGATCCTCCACCTAAAGTCTACTCTTCACCTAATATCGATCCTCCACCTAACTTCTACTCTTCACCTAATATCGATCCTCCACCTAACTTCTACTCTTCACCTAATATCGATCCTCCACCTAACTTCTACTCTTCACCTAATATCGATCCTCCACCTAACGTCTACTCTTTACCTAATATCGATCCTCCACCTAACGTCTACTCTTCACCTAATATCGATCCTCCACCTAACTTCTACTCTTCACCTAATATCGATCCTCCACCTAAAGTCTACTCTTCACCTAATATCGATCCTCCACCTAACTTCTACTCTTCACCTAATATCGATCCTCCACCTAAAGTCTACTCTTCACCTAATATCGATCCTCCACCTAACTTCTACTCTTCACCTAATATCGATCCTCCACCTAACATCTACTCTTCACCTAATATCGATCCTCCACCTAACTTCTACTCTTCACCTAATATCGATCCTCCACCTAACTTCTACTCTTCACCTAATATCGATCCTCCACCTAACGTCTACCGTTCACCTAATGTCGATCCTCCACCTAACTTCTACTCTTCACCTAATCTCGATCCTCCATCTAACGTCAACCCTCTATCTAGTGTAAATGGCGCATCTAGTCGTGTACCTTATCTCAATCTATTTATCTCACAATCTGGATTCATTGAAGTTGAATATAATTATCTATGAAGCACTGATCCTGATCCAGTCAATATTCGCGCTCCAATACGTAACATTGTGGGCGGTTTCAAAACGGGATGTTGTGGGGACTGTACCAGAATCACTTATACCCCACAACGTTATACCCATATCACGTTTCCGTCAGATCTTCGACATAGCAATGGAGGTAACAACCGAAATGTGATTCTGTCTTGAAACGCTCAAGTCGTGGAGAAACGCAAAATCACAGATTTCTGAGTTACTTGGAATCCCAGCCACCCATCAGCCTTAAACCAAGCAGGAGCCAGAAACATTTGTTATTTTTATTCAACAGCCATCAGAAGGACGACTACTAGCTAATGTGCACACTGCAACCACCTAGTAAGTGCACAACATCGAGGAATGTGCTGTGTAGAATGTGGCAGCAAGTAAAACCGCTTGTTTTAGCAGTAAATAATGCCGATTTTCATCTATCCACCAAGAACATTAGAGAATTAAAAAAACTCTTTCATTTGATTAAAAACGTGTTCTATAACTCAGTCACCTGTTACATTCTGTGTGTTTTTGTAAAAAAATATGTTTAACAATATTTTAAGAAGATTTTTTTAAACATTGGAATTTCACTATTTTATTAATACCCAGTCTTGGTAATTATTATTTTTTTTCTAATTGTAGGACCCTTAGCAAATATAATATTTTTTTCAGGCGCTAAAGAATTATGGGATATTATTCTGTTTAAGAAATTACCAAAAAACACTACTTTGTCAAATTATAAAAAAAGAAATTGGAGCAGTGAAACTGACGATGCATAAGTAATCACGTGACAAAAGTTAAATATAAGTAATCTAGAGTTTGGGTTATTATTTAAAGTTGTTGAAAAGTTTACTGTTTAAGAGTTTTCATTAATGAATTAAATTTAAGTTGTATTTGAACTGTCGTCTGAGGGAGTTTTTACGTCAAAAATTGTTAATAAAAATATATAATACTCTATCAGTATTGAATCCATTACAGCAGTATTCATTAAAACATCAATTAACACATTTATTACTAAAATATTTTCACTTAATAATGTACAATAAATAAAGTAAATTCTACGAATTAAAACAGCTGTTCTACAACATAACCCGCTAGATAAAAACAGCTGCTTTATGAAAGCACACGTTGTCGCCAAATTTAAGCAAAAATCTGACGCGCACAAGTATCAGAAGAGACGAAATTATCACTGTTGTTACATAACACTTGACATGGGTTTGACGTCAGCGAAGTTGACACATGAACACATGAGTTGTCATATTGATACGAGAAATTATCATCCCTAAGCGAATGACACATTCGTTGCTAACTTTATCAATATATTAGGCTGTACCCATATTTGGTTTTCCAGAAAGCTGATAAAGCGTTTGAGTCAAAGTAAATGGAAATACCTGGCCGATAAGTGTGTCACCCGATGGTGGTCTATAGGGCGTCTGTGCATTTTGAAAAAAAGGACTAGCTCTTTTAAAGTTATACTATTCAAAATTGGTACCAAGTGAAGTAAAATATTTCTTTAAAGTGAAATATCCCACTCTTTGGAAAACGACAATGAAAGTATGCTTTTAAAAAAAGGGTATAGGCTATAAAGATTGTATAATATATGTAAATATATATATATATATATATATATATATGATTAATAGTTATTATCTGGAGTACATCCGTTCATTATGCAATGCATAAAATCGCAGTTCCGACGTTTCGCTGGAATCTCATATACCGTTGCATGGTGAACCCAACAACAGTTGAAGAGCGAGTGAACAGTCTTCATTCGCTCTTCAACTATTGTTGGGTTCACTTCGTCATTGCTAGATGGGATTCTATCGAAACGTCGGAACTGCGGTTTTTTGCACTGCAGAATGAACGGATGTACTCCAGATAATAACTATTCATTATATTTTTCCATCCGTGAAGGACTACGTATCAGCAAATATATATATATATAAAGAAATAAGAAAAAATACAAATACAAAAATAATTTATTGAATGTACAATTCAAAGCTTTTCGTTGGCAAACAGTACCAATATCATCAGGAATACTAAAGATTTAAAATCAAACATACATGTGCAAACTAGACCCAAAAAACAGCGTTGCCAAATCTATTACAATGTTGTCAAACTATTACTTTGTTGCCCTAACATTACAAACACTGAATATAGTATCATATTAACAATGAAGTGTTTGTAATGTTAATGCAGCAAAGTAATAGTTTGACAACATTGTAATAGATTTGGCAACGCTGTTTTTTTTATCTAGTTTGCACATGTATGTTTGATTTTAATTCTTTAGTATTCCTGATGATGTTGGTACTGTTTGCCAACGAAAAGCTTTGAATTGTACATTCAATAAATTATTCTTGTATTTGTATTTTTTCTTATTTCTTTATTAATACTTAGGAATATATATATATATATATATATAATTATGCAGCACTGTTTTTTTCATTCACTTAACACTTACTCTTTATTGTACTTCAACAAGAATCTTACATGATATATATGCGATTCGACTTTCCAGAACTATTAACTACGTGTTCTCATTTTCAAGCTTATTCCGAGTATTAGAATAACCTCGTAAATGAGAGCACGTAATATATAGTTCTCGAAAGTCGAGACACATATATACCCGTAAGATTCTTTTTTAAGTACATTTACAGTGTAAGTGATATATATATATATATATATATATATATATATATATATATATATATATATATATATTAAATATGGTGATATGTTTTCGTGTAATATATTTGATAAATTAAAAATATTTCAAAAACAAGAATACTTTTAATGAATATAATTATTCCTGAATTATATATATATATATATATATATATATATATATATATATATATATATATATATATATAGTCTATATATATATATATATATTATATATATAGTATATATATATATATATATATATATATATATATATATTTAATGAATAAATATATTCATTAAAAGTATTCTTGTTTTTGAAATATTTTTAATTTATTATATATATATATATATATATATATATATATATATCGAATATATGTAAATATCGAATATATGTAATAACGAAAAAATTTCAAATAGGAATTTTATATATATTTAAAGTAATAAATTCAAATTATAGCGTTGTTTGTTATTTTCAGAATTGTGAAATTGTCTGGTTAAATTTTAATAAATATTGTGTTACTTTAGTGCAATATATCTGACCCTGATTAGCTTATATTGTGCATTCTTATTAATAAAACAATCTTAGCTGTAGGTGGGTGGAAAAGCAACGCGGGGACAAAACGGGGACATATTTCAAGCACTGACTTCTACTAAAGGATGAATACTGTACTTGTCCGAACTGGCAGGTCACGATGTGTGACACCAGGATACTAAGAATTTAAAAAAAGCAGACAAATTTTCATTTGAAGCCGGAACAATTTCAGCAATATCAGCAGCGACGTGCAAGAGTATACGTTTCAGGTGGCCTCGTAGAAAGCTCCAGGGCAGGTGGTCTGTATACGTGCGCAGTAGATACGCCAAGATGGCGGTGAGTAGCCCTGATTAGATTGAAGGAACGCACACGACAGTCGCACTTGAAGCAACATTAGGCTCCAGTTAGGTTTGCCTCATTAGTCAAAAATGATAAATGTTGACGGATGATCCATGAAGAGGAATAGTAAGATTGTATGTGTTGGACAAATTATGAGTTCGCTTTGGAATTTGTGATTCGGACAGAATAAAACACTGGGTTTTTTGGAATGCAGGAATTTATTGAAACAATATTTGCATTACAGAAAGTTCGTTTGGAACTTCTTATCACAAATGATTTACCTCATAAACCATATCATTATTGAGGCAAATAACTACTTGCCTATATAATGAGGTAGTACTGTGGTGAGGTAGGTGTTTGTACGAAACAGACCCTGCCTAAGATGTTTTTCAAGAAAATAAATATGGTATCCTTATACACTACTGTTTTGAGACATTGTAAACGCCGATTCTATGGTCATAGTATGGCCTTGCATCAAGTCTAGCAGTGTTCTTAGTAAGTTTTTCGAAAACTAAGTCAATTTATCGGCAACAGTAAACTGTTTGAACCGATTTATTTGAGAAGGACTTTAAAAAATTGAAAATGTAAACCTGTTCAAAGTCATCGATGAAATAAAATTGTGTTAAATTATTTCCGAGTTAAATTTCTGAAAAGGCCTAATGCAGCTAATAGGAAATATTGCTAGTATTTTGTGTTTTCCATCTGATTTCAAATTTTCGCTTTTAGAACAAATTAAATTACATTTTCGATGATTATTGTCAATATTTAATTCAATTATGCACAATGATATTGTTTTTTCTAAAGGATATTTGTCTTGTTGATCTAACTTGATTAGCAAGACGATAAAAATTCATAATTTTTAAAGTGAATAAAACTGTTATTTCATCAAGAAAACTAGTTTTACGTATGTTTTACTGGAAAACTAGTGTCCCATGAGTCAGTCAATTTGATCAGCTGATTTTCATAACCCGCCTGACACCAGCTGATTTAATACAACAGCTGTTTTCTTACTCATTTAGAGGTTATGTTTATGAGATAACATAAATAAATACTACGTTACATTAATTATAATTCGAAAATATTATTGGTCCGTAAACGTTATTTTAGCAAATAATATAACAAATATGTTATATAAATTTTATTAATATAATGTATAATAATATATAATGTATATAATAATAATGTATATAATATAATAATGTATTTATTTAAAAATGTTTTTACTATAGTATATTTATTCCATACTTATACCAGAATTTAATTTTTTTTTTGTTTCAAGAACTTAATTTGTCTTTAAATATTCCATAAATTTCATAAAATAGTTTTTGTAACCCTTAAATTATTTTAATTTAATAATTATAATAATTTATTTCTTATGATCGAAACACAGGCTAACCTTATAGGAATAAATCTTTTGAACAATTAATCTAAAAAACATAAAATTTCGATTTAAAATTTATAATCTCATGATTCAGTGTATTGTTCTATATAGTCGTGCGATGATATTAAATTATTTTAATAATAATATATGTTTAATAATACCACACTAAAACACTTGAACATATGCTGATATGTTATACTTGCTTATAGTAGCACTTACGCTTTTGTTTACTGAGGACGACCGTTTTGGGTGATGTATCCCTTTGTAAAGTAGCATATGAGCGTAATTCAGAGTCCTCAGTGAACAAAGAAGTAAGTGCTACTACAGGCACTTGTAACACACAAATATATGTTCAAGAGGTTTAGTGTGGTACTACTAGCTACACTTGATGATGAAACCAAATATTATTCATGAATATAAACTATATAAAATAATAGTAATATTAATGGTAAATAATGTTATATTTTAAATAACTAAAATATTTCATAATGGTTTTCCTCTATGTTTGTGATCTTGAAGATGTTTTCTTCATTAGTTTTACTGTCCACACTCTCCCTATATATATATATATATATATATATATATATATATATATATATATATATATATATATATATATATATATATATATATAGTTAAAATAAAATACTTTTTATTCATCCGCTCAAGTTCAAATACATTTTTTCAAACTTGTAGTGGATGACACTTGATGTTAATACATTTTTTTAAAATAATAAATCATTAATTAAATTTCATGAACGAACTTTAATTTTATGTGGGAGAAAAAACCTTTCACAAAAGGGGCAAGGTATGCAATATATTTATTTTGTCCTAGACTTACAGTAAGTGATAAAATATGATTTCATAAAACAGCTGGCTGTATTTTATGTGATAGAAAAGATGTATTAACTCATGCGTTATTTTATTTACATTAATTGTAATTATTTAATAGGCCTAAGTAATTAAAATAAAATTTATTTTTGTTGATCTAATTAGCGATTGACTATTTTTTACTTGTTTAACTTTAATTAACAAAAAACTGAATTAAACTAAAAGTCGTATGAAAGAATAATAAATGTAAAATCTTTCAATTTGTTATGCAACGTACATTTCGCTTAATCAAAATGCGCGTTTAAAAGACTTTATTTTTGTAAATTACATTAAAAACAATTACAGATTAGTGTTAACGAATGACATGATCGTTAGAGAACATATAATCGTGTGTACCTCTGATTTTATCATGTGTATAAGGAAAGCAAACAAAGATTAAGGTGTCACAGGTTGGCAGAAAGCCAGCTTTCAACAGTCCTCCAACACTGGACCAGCCTACGTACTCCTGTCCATTGTTGCTTTGCCAACTTCCTTCTACTGTAATTCGCTAATGACACTTTGTTACTCTTTTAAGTATGATCTCATTTAAAAGCCGAGGAGATTTTGACAGGTGGGAAAGGTCGCAGGTTTCGTGAGAATACTCACGACTCGCAACCTACATTGTGAATAAACAAGAATAGAGTGTAATATTTAGAGAAAGGCTAGCAATGAGTCATAGCCGCCTGGGCGTGTAACATAAGATACTGTATTAACCGCAATTAATTGCTTTGCATTGTAGTTATCAAGTGGCTATCTATTTAGGAGATTGAGCACTTTAATATTTAGCACTGAGTCACGACACTTAGGCACGCCTTTGTAATTTAGCATTTCAAACAATAATCATGAAGTTGCTTAATGTTAATTTTAACTCTTTTTTTATTAAAACTACGCGAATGGACCGCAAGCTTCAGTGAAACAAATCTCCATTCAGTCTTGATGTTATTACAGTTATCCAAGTAATCTTTTAAGCCTTTTTAATTAGAACCTTAAACAACGATAAATTAATCGATTGGATATATTCAATATACATGTAACAAGAACCATCATTCATTTTTTTTGAGTCGGCTTTCTAAAGTATAAGATGGCCATTCCATTGTCAAGAATCCTAGTCACCGAGTCATCCTAGACCTCCTAGAGTCCTCGCGCTTTGGCGTTAGAGTTACCATCAGACTCTTGAAAGTGGAATGATAGCTTATTCCTCGGAAAACTGGAAAACAACTATACATAGGTATATATATATATATATATATATATATATATATATATATATATATATATATCAATACTAGTAGAGTTATACTAATTTTGTATTGCTATAGACATTTTAAAAATTGATACCTACTTTCTTGTATTCACTTGTCTCTTAAAAATATTTTGAAAAGAAATTAGAAAAATCTTATTATTATTTTTTGCTCAGCCGGCTTTCGTGCGAGAAATAGATCTTTAGATTTTCCAGAACAGTTCCTGATATGATATAGTCCTATATATATATATATCACAAACACAAACAAACACACACACACACAAACATACACACACACACACACACACACTCAAACACACACACACACACACACACACACACAACATACACACGCGCACGCGCTCACACGGCAGTTGTTTTTTATTTCTCTTATGGATAAAGGAAAGGAGAAACAAAATTATGACTTTGATATTGTTATTTCTTAATTAAAACGTTAAAGATATTTAAATGTCTCAGCAAATACGTTTAATAGATTGTATTGCATCATACTAAACTAAAAAGACACTTCCAGGAAATTTAAAACGAGAAATATCCGTAATTAAATGTAGGAAATCTTGTTCCGACAGGAACACAAGATACTAGGCCTGGGGGCAAAAAATTACATTTTTATTGAATGCAAGACAATGTCTCCACTCCTTATTTCCGAGTTTGTCAGGGGCATTTCCCTAGTTATTAGAAACTTACAACACAGTCTGAAACAAAATGAGTGCATCATTCCTGAAATGTCGATGCCATGCTGACAGTTCGCCTTTGGTTGTAACGATTATGCCATTATGACGTAACAATGCATACGTTATCCTTTATATTCCCACAACGTTGCCACTATTCTCTTGTAGGATAGGAAAGTCAAGATTATCTTTTAACTGATAAATATATAATAATAGGTAAAAAGGTAAATCTTAACATATAAGCCACATCAGAAAAACAGAAAAAAGGTTATAGTAGTGTCAATTCATGCAATACAGGATTTTAAAAAATCTAATTTTTATTACAAATTACACGAATATCTAGATTAGAAACTTTAAAACAATCGACGAAGCAACAAGTAATGTTGAATTGTTAAAACTTACAGGTATAAATGGTTTAACGCTCCTAACAATGATAATACTAACTAGTAAAAGATAAACATAGTAGAGACCTACAAGATATACATGAAATTAACAATAACAGAGAATTACTCAAGGTTGGTGACTTTAACAGGGGGAATTGTTAAAACTTACAGGTATAAATGGTTTAACGCTCCTAACAATGATAATACTAACTAGTAAAAGATAAACATAGTAGAGAGCTACAAGATATACATGAAATTAACAATAACAGAGAATTACTCAAGGTCGGTGACTTTAACAGAGGGAATTGTTAAAAGATACCGGCATTAAAGTTACCACGGTTGATATTACCAGAATATTAGGGGGAATAATTATTGAAATCTGCAAAAATACCTCGTGAAGAACAATACGACTTCTTTAAACCCAAGCTAATTCACAAATACATATGGATCCAACTAAAACCAATAATAGGCGTGCAGCTCACCCCCGATTTTAGCGTCGAAGTGGCAAGGTCGTCATTACCGAATCAAACTAATTTAAATCGAAATTATATGACTTGAGAATTTTTCTGTACAAAGTTACCGCAGATTACTCCATCGGAATATATTTAAAATATGAAATACGAAAGGTGTCATTTTTTATATTTTCTAAATTTAGTGAAATTTTAAGTTTAACTCGTCATACTTCGGCTGTTTTTGGTTATATTAGTTTGAAATTTTGACTGGAACATCTTTTGATAATGTACTAAATGATGGTATAAATTAGAAATAATAATATTCAACCACAACAAAATGGTGAATTTGTTTGTAATTTTCAGTAATTTATAGGCACTTTTTTTTATGAAATTGTACATTATTGCTGATAACCTAAAGTTATTGTTTGGAAAGTTTTGCGTTTTTATTAAAAAGTTGTAACGATTTATATTTTGTGCGCGCGTAAGCGACAGAATCCGCCTGTCTGATACGGTCACAAAAGCAGAGCATTTTTTAACATCTTTCTGGCTTACATTATTATTATATTAAAACTTTAAATATATGTATTAATTAAAGAAAATTAAGTTGAATAAATCATGATAAAGTTAATGTTGTCATCTTTATTAATTTTATTTCTTAATACAATTTAATTTTATTTAAATGTTTGAAACCAGTAATACGTACGCGACATTCGCCGCTCTCGCTGACATGCACAGACAAGTTTGCTCTATGTATGAACAGTTGACGATTAAATGGCGAAAACTTGTACTGTTATTATCTGAAAGTATAAATTACTGAAAATTACAAACAAATCCGCCATTTTGTTGTGGTTGATTTTTATTATTTCTAATTTATACCATCATTTAGTACATTATCAAAAGATGTTCCAGTCAAAATTTCAAACTAATATACCCAAAAACAGCCTAGATATGATGAGTTAAATTAAAATTTCACTAAATTTAGAAAATATAAAAAATGACAACTTTCGTTGTTTTAAATATGTGCCGATGGGGCACATTTGTACAGACAAATTCTCAAGTCATATACTTTCGATTAAAATTAGTTTGATCCGGTAATGACAACCTTGTCACTATTTCGATTTCTATATCGTTTTTTGGGGGTGAGTTGCACGCCTATAATAAATTAATGTACGACAGTTAGTTCATTAGGATAAATGGAATAGTGGTATGCTTCCTCGAGTAGCACCGGTTAGCCAGTGAGCACTTCTCTTACCCACAAATAAAGGGGAGGCACTAGATAAGCGACTTTCCCATATATTGTTACGATTTCCCTTGTTTTCTATAGCAGGGGCATTATATTTTACCTACCAAACAGTTCAAGTACTCGGTCGTTTGAGATTTATTTGAAAGAAAATATGAACTGATTAAATCAAACAGTGTGGATTCACCGTAGGTCCTGATCATGAAACATAATTAGTCATAAACTAACCGTTCGAGAAAAGAATTGAAAAGCCTCGCTTGTTGTAAAACCCGGCAAGCCTGCATAATGTTGTTATAAGTAGACTGAGTGAGGTACTAAACTGAATAAAAATGAATCATATAGTGTTAAAACCACTTTTAAACGAAATTAAAGACGTTACGAGCTAAAGAGATTAAACAGTGTTTATCTTTAAACTTTATGGGGCACTATCTTGAAATATCTGGAAAAACAAATGTACAGAGAAAGGCGTCCAACAGATGTTTCGATTCAAAGTTCAATACAAAATCAAGATTGGATATATCTACTATTTTATTTGTACCTTAAAACCATTTGTACTTAAAAAGCCGATCATGTTTACATCAGAACAAACAAGACAGTAAATACACGGTAAGAGATTATAAGGAAAGATTATCATTAGCGTCTAAAGCAAAATAACTAAAAATACGAGTATTTGCGGCTAGCAAGCAATGGCAAGATTGAATTACCTGTGGGAAATGCCCAAGATTAAAAACTCCAATTCATAGAAATTACAAAGAACGAGGAACAAAAGAGATCCTTGGAAATAAACGATTAACTTAACAAGGAAGAAGAGGTACATGTTAAACGGCATGTGGTTTGGAAAAGAATTTGGAGTTAAGCAAAATAAATAAAACTCAATGAAGTCATAACATTTTACGGTGATAAATTTTAAGATCTTCATATAAAGAAGAATTGGTATATAGGAGAGTGGCGTGAAAACAGGAATTATCAAACCACAATTATTCTCTACACATGTTTCCAAAAGAAATAATATTAGTCAACATTAAAATGAATAAGGTTGTTTGGTATTGAGCTAATTCCGATCAAAATCGATCAAAACTTCAAAAAAAAGATATCCCAACCGGTAGAAGCATCAAGAGAATTGGGGGAAAGAAATAAAGGGAGGGATGAGGGAGAGGAGCTTCAGCGATAAATGAGGCCAAAAATCCAATTATGGAACATTCCAGAGGTTGACACCGTAAAATTACATTATATAAAGACGACGAGCGCGCACAAAAAAAAAAACACACACACACACACACACATATATACATACACACACACACAATTATATATATATATATATATATGTATATATATATATATATATATATACATACATATATATATATATATATATATATATATATATATATATATATATATTTGCGTTATAGGTTTTATAGTTTTTAAATTATTAAATATTATACATAAATATTTATATATTATAATCTATATTTTAGCTTGTGATATTAAATATCTGCTTTTAATCCGGCAAATATTAGTATGGGATACTGCCGGATTACTGGAGGGTCCACTACAAAACACAATGAATATTGAACAATATTTACTTGCATTGCTCAAAAATAAAGGAGACATAGGAAAGTAATCCTGTACTGTACTCGAAATGATAAAACTAGAAAGAATGCACTAACATTGTACTTTGCAATGAAAGGGTACCTTATCTGTAGTGGTAAAAACAACAATTTAAATATGTTTCCGCTTACACAGCAACGACATTCCTCACTTGCACTTCAATAACAGTCACTGTACATAACTATCGCATCAACATACGTCTCGATATCATCTGTATATCACGAGGTACACAACCAGAACCGGTCACTGAGATCGACATGTAGTGGAAAATACAACTTGTATAAGAGTTAGGTTTTCATATCGAATAATTTTGCATCTTCCGTCCTTGAAGAAAACGCCGGATTACTGGAGGGGTCGGATTATAGAGAGTTTAGTGTATAAAAAAATCCACACTTTTAAACGCTTTTCTCACAACACAAAATTTTATGAATCATAACCTGTTTTAGGCAACCACGTTGTTCTCATAAGTGATTAAATAGTGAAATTTATGTATTTCTAAATAGTGAAAATAGGTATAATTTATGATGAATAAAATTTGTGTTGTGAGGAAGTGTCTACTAGTGTGAACTTATTATATATAAATATTTCATTATAAATGTTAATAAATAAGCCTCTAATGATATTATTATTTTACTGTTTATATGGACATTTCCATTGTAAAAAACAATCCTCAGAGGTACCAAAATACAAACTGCTTCTGTAATGTGATGCCGCGATATTTGCATCCAAAGTGTAGGTGAGGTCATTAAAAGAAATAAATGAGGTTAGAGGGTATTGTAATTACTTATTACAGATTCTCTAATTAGTTACTTTGACGTTTCCGATGACGGTGATGATGGAGGGGGGAGTGCTGATTTAGTCATCGCAATGTATATATTGATATACTTTTATATATCTTTGTAATATTAGGTGTTATTTCAATATTATTTGTGTAATATAGTTTTGTGTTTATTGACAATTTTATTAATATTTTGTTTTCATTATAAAAAAGATATTTATGAAAAGAAATATCCATAGACAATTTGTTACGAGCAATTATAACCGAAATGGTAGTGACGTGAAAGGGTTATTGTTGAAATAAAGGTTTCGATTTTTCTTCCCTACAGTACCAAAGTAACGACATGTCCAGGAATTCTTCCAAATCCCTACCCAGTAGGCTGTGTAAGCTTACCTGAAATCCCTAATGCATAACATTTCATAATCTATTGAAATCTATGACTAACAACCCCTTCAATTCCATGGAAATTCACTCAGTGTTATTTCTACACACAATGATAATTTCTACCTTGTATCACATTCCAGATAAACGCAATTATCTAATCACTTCAAAGGAAGACTTTTTTTGCAACGAACAATCAATTATGGTCACTGTAATAATGGTGTAAAAGTTTTCCACTCGTTTCATTGGAAGAAAACTTGTAATTTTACTGAATATAATTAGCAAACTCATGTTTAATGAAACAGAAATGTGCAATGCATTTTTTCGAAGTGACAACATATATACATTTTTTTCAAAAGCATTAGAAGTTATTCAGAAACTGTATGCTTCTTTGACTGAAGGAATACAAAATGATAATATATTGTTACAAAACATTTTTGTTACTATGACATTATTATTATTTTTTTTCTTACGTGGAGGAATCTAGTGTAAAATATAAAATTGATACAGCAACTTAATTATAATTAATTTATAATTTTAACTAACAATTTTCAAAAACTGAATATCTTACACTAGATTTTCTCTTATGAAGAAACCTGCATACATAAAACAAAATTATTAATTAATTAATTGATTTGTATATTTATTTATTTACTTATTTATCTATAGATTCAAGATATTAAATGTAATTATTATTGCCACAAAAGCTTTGTGAAGGGTTGTGAATCCTGTTAGTCTTAAGTCGGGTTGAAACTCCTGTCGATAAAATGTAAACATATTGTATCATCGAATGTGCAGGTGCGTATCGAAACACTCTCTATTAGGGTCATAAAAATGTCTCTGCCAGTAACACACTCTGCTCCCAGTCGCAATTGGCGAAAAGAGGAATCTACCCTGTAACCGGTATTGTATATAAAAACATACGTGTATTGAGCATTATAGGAAGCGCAAATAAGGCTCTTTTTAAGGCGTGAAGTCTTTCCTGTCTTGCAGAGGCCTACTAATTTCGTTCATAACGTTCTTTGTAAGGGGTTGAAGTCTTCCCTGTCTTGCAGAGACCATCTCCTCTCTTGTATAACGCTCATTGTAAGGCGTTGAAGTCCTCTCTGTCTTGCAGAGACCATCTCCTCTCTTGTATAACGCTCATTGTAAGGCGTTGAAGTCCTCTCTGTCTTGCAGAGACCATCTCCTCTCTTGCATAACGCTCATTGTAAGGCGTTGAAGTTTTTCCTGTATTACAGAGAACATTTCATTTCGTACCTAACGTTCTTTATAAGTAGGAAGTCTTTTCTGACTTGTAGAGATCTTCTCCTTTCGTGTACAACGTTTTTTATAATGCATTGAAGTCCTCTCTGTCTTGCAGAGACCATCTCCTCTTTTGTATAACGCTCATTGTAAGGCGTTGAAGTTTTTCCTGTATTACAGAGAACTTTTCATTTCGTACCTAACGTTCTTTATAAGTAGGAAGTCTTCTCTGACTTGTAGAGATCTTCTCCTTTCGTGTATAACGTTTTTTATAATGCATTGAAGTCCTCTCTGTCTTGCAGAGACCATCTCCTCTCTTGTATAACGCTCATTGTAAGGCGTTGAAGTTTTTCCTGTATTACAGAGAACTTTTCATTTCGTACCTAACGTTCTTTATAAGTAGGAAGTCTTTCCTGTCTTGCAGAGACCATCTCCTCTCTTGTATAACGCTCATTGTAAGGGGTTGAAGTCTTCCCTGTCTTGCAGAGACCATCTCCTCTCTTGTATAACGCTCATTGTAAGGCGTTGAAGTTTTTCCTGTATTACAGAGAACTTTTCATTTCGTACCTAACGTTCTTTATAAGTAGGAAGTCTTTCCTGTCTTGCAGAGACCATCTCCTCTCTTGTATAACGCTCATTGTAAGGGGTTGAAGTCTTCCCTGTCTTGCAGAGACCATCTCCTCTCTTGTATAACGCTCATTGTAAGGCGTTGAAGTTTTTCCTGTATTACAGAGAACTTTTCATTTCGTACCTAACGTTCTTTATAAGTAGGAAGTCTTCTCTGACTTGTAGAGATCTTCTCCTTTCGTGTATAACGTTTTTTATAATGCATTGAAGTCCTCTCTGTCTTGCAGAGACCATCTCCTCTCTTGTATAACGCTCATTGTAAGGCGTTGAAGTTTTTCCTGTATTACAGAGAACTTTTCATTTCGTACCTAACGTTCTTTATAAGTAGGAAGTCTTCTCTGACTTGTAGAGATCTTCTCCTTTCGTGTATAACGTTTTTTTATAATGCATTGAAGTCCTCTCTATCTTGCAGAGACCATCTCCTCTCTTGTATAACGCTCATTGTAAGGCGTTGAAGTTTTTCCTGTATTACAGAGAACTTTTCATTTCGTACCTAACGTTCTTTATAAGTAGGAAGTCTTCTCTGACTTGTAGAGATCTTCTCCTTTCGTGTATAACGTTTTTTATAATGCATTGAAGTCCTCTCTGTCTTGCAGAGACCATCTCCTCTCTTGTATAACGCTCATTGTAAGGCGTTGAAGTTTTTCCTGTATTACAGAGAACTTTTCATTTCGTACCTAACGTTCTTTATAAGTAGGAAGTCTTTCCTGTCTTGCAGAGACCATCTCCTCTCTTGTATAATGCTCATTGTAAGGGGTTGAAGTCTTCCCTGTCTTGCAGAGACCATCTCCTCTCTTGTATAACGCTCATTGTAAGGCGTTGAAGTTTTTCCTGTATTACAGAGAACTTTTCATTTCGTACCTAACGTTCTTTATAAGTAGGAAGTCTTCTCTGACTTGCAGAGATCTTCTCCTTTCGTGTATAACGTTTTCTATAATGCATTGAAGTCCTCTCTGTCTTGCAGAGACCATCTCCTCCCTTGTATAACGCTCATTGTAAGGCGTTGAAGTTTTTCCTGTATTACAGAGAACTTTTCATTTCGTACCTAACGTTCTTTATAAGTAGGAAGTCTTCTCTGACTTGTAGAGATCTTCTCCTTTCGTGTATAACGTTTTATATAATGCGTTGAAGTCCTCTCTGTCTTGCAGAGACCATCTCCTCTCTTGTATAACGCTCATTGTAAGGCGTTGAAGTTTTTCCTGTATTACAGAGAACTTTTCATTTCGTACCTAACGTTCTTTATAAGTAGGAAGTCTTCTCTGACTTGTAGAGATCTTCTCCTTTCGTGTATAACGTGTTTTATAATGCGTTAAAGTCCTCTCTGTCTTCCAGAGACCATCTCCTCTCTTGAATTACGTTCTTTGCATTTTTGAAATTTTTCTTATGCTACAGAGAACTTTTCCTTTCGTATCTAATGTTTTTTATAAGGTAGAAGTCTTCTCTATCATACAGAATATGATGGATTCAAAAAGATCAAATTTAACATATAACCCTTTTTTTGAATTATTTTGGAATGAGTTCCTGCACGGACGACTGTCCAGTAATAGATTCACATTGTAACCTCCCAGTTTTTTATAAATGTAGTGTATTCCTATGCTTTTATTTATTTATAAACAACACAATTAATCACACATTAATTAATCTTTACAGTTAAATAAGACTCACCGGATCAATTGTTTGCCTTAACAATTGTATCTAACATTTGACTTAGGCAGACTCGTTGTCTATTCAAATCGTTCTGAAGAAGGCAGGTTACATTGAATTTCGCGTTTGTATATTCAATAAGATTTATTTTCAAAATATTACACTTTAAAACTTTTTTATTACAAGTCTGACAACATTAAATTAAATACAGACGTTCCATATCTTTTACAAATTAAAAGAAAATCGTTAGGTCTAATGCACTGGTTTTGTATATTTACTGATTTGATTGTATCGAAAAGTATCAAGAAATTAAATGTAAACATACCTTGGCAATCACTTGAGCTTAGATGACCTTGTTAGCTAATATTAACACTTCACACGGGCTTATTATTAATATTACTAAAACTCGGAGGGACTTTAACGGTGTAGAGCACTTAGCTGTAGCCTTCGTACTCTCTTCCCATCCCTACCACAGGACTAGCTTAGTGGATGCCTAACTCTTTGCAGAATCCAAGTACCCAACTGATGCTAAATCTTCTGATATCCTCTGGGGTACATACCTGAAGCAAAACCACTTTCTCCTTGCAGCTTCCAAAGCAAGGCACTCACAGAGCAGGTGCATTGGGCTTTCCTCTTGGTCCTCGTCGCATCTCTTACACAGAAGGGACATAGATCTTCCAATATTGTATTGGAACCCCCTCAGATATCCGTAGCATGTGATCAGCTCTACAGTAACTCTGAGTTGAGGTCTACTTAAGGAGAGTAGTTCTTTGCCCTACAAGTCTCCTGAGTAACCCCACAGTACCTTGGGTTTGTTACACCCCAAGGTTTACACGGGCTTACTCTTAGTTAAATTTTAGGAATATAAAATAAACGAAACAAAGCTACTTGTAGAACATTTTCACGTTGTTATTAAGTTTGGAATGTAATTTATTAAACGTTTTAATCAAATCTTTAACAACAACATTAGCGATTGCATCCCCATGGGGTAACTTTCTGTTGGGTTCCTGGACATTGCGGAATACTTGGAAACACAAAAGCGGATGAAGCGGCGAAGAAAGCTACAAGTTTGGTGCCTATTACTCAACTGGTTATGGCATCTGATTATGTGTGTTTCGCGAAACATTTATTGCTCGCTGCTTGGAATGACGAGTGGCATACCGTGATTCAGAATAAGCTGAGGGAAATTAAAGATACCGTCCGTCCATGGAGGTCTTCAATTCGTTCAAAACGTAGGGAGGAAGTGGTGGTCACACGCCTTCGCGTTGGCCACTCTTTTGCAACTCATGGATATTTGATGAGTCGTGAAGATCCACCAATATGCCAATATTGCGGTGATATCTTCACAATAAAACATATTTTGGTAGATTGTGTTAGTGTAGTTAATGTTCGTGCCCTTTTTAATTTAAAAGGGAGTTTAAAGGTGGTGTTAAGGGACGATGCCTCGGCCATTGACCGAGTCATCGCTTTCTTGCACCACTTGAAAATATATTTTAAAATTTAATACATAAATATATATATATATATATATTTTTTTAATTTTATTTATACATATAATTCTGTGTGTTTCTTTTATTTATTTTAATTAAATTTATTTTCTGTTCTTGTTATTGTTATTGAGATTTATTTATTGGTAAATTGTTACCCATTATTGTTTTACATATTATTTTTTTACTGTTATATTGTTCTTTGTTGTTATTTTGTTATTTAGTTTTTAAGGATTTTTTCATTGTTATATTGTTGTTTTTTGTTTTTTATTGTTGGTGTTTTATTTTGTTTTGTAATTTTTGTTGTATTTATTTATTTGTTTATTTATTTGATTTTATTTAAAACATCGCGTTCTTTGTTAGATTTTGTTTGGCGATGATAACCACAATTGGTTTTTCGCCAGGAAAAAAAAAAAAAAAAAAAAAAAAAAAAAAAAAAAAAAAAAAAAAATCCCCATGGCGATCTTTCTTCTACCGTAGCTGGTGAAAGACAAATCAGAACCCAAGGTTTCTCACGGCAACAGAATCGCCACTCTTGATCATTCAAAAAATGATCTTTTCATTCGTTCTCTATGTATCATGACCTCATCCTTAGCGATGTTTTAAAACGTTTTTAGAAACAAAAATATTTTTAAAACTAGACCGATTTTACATTGGCTAGAAAAAATCAAATATTTTTGTAACATGCTGAATTATGTGTGAATAGCTAAAAATTATGTGTGCGAATGCGTGTACGCGAGGTTACCTTGTTTTGAGCGAAATGATATGGTGTATGTGTGTTTGTGTGTGTGTGTGTGTGTGTGTGTGTGTGTGTGTGTGTGTGTGTGTGTGTGTGTGTGTGTGTGTGTGTGTGTGTGTGTGAGTGTTTTGTGTGTCTCTTGTGTGTATGCTTGCGTGTGTGTGTGTGTGTGTGTGTGTGTGTTTTTGTGTGTCTGTTGTGTGTGTGCTTGTGTGTGTGTGTGTGTGTGTGTGTGTGTGTGTGTGTGTGTGTGTCTGTGTGTGTGTGTGTATGTATGTGCCTGTTTGTCTTGTTTATTTATGTGTGTGTGTTTGTTTGTTTGATTGTATATATATATATATATATATATATATATATATATATATACATGTGTGTGTGTGTCTGTCTGTATGTTGTGTGTGTGTGTGTGTGTGTGTGTGTGTGTGTGTGTGTGAGTGTTTTGTGTGTCTCTTGTGTGTATGCTTGCGTGTGTGTGTGTGTGTGTGTGAGTGTTTTTGTGTGTCTGTTGTGTGTGTGCGCGCGCGTGTGTGTGTGTGTGTGTGTGTGTGTGTGTGTGTGTGTGTGTATGTATGTGCCTGTGTGTGTTGTTTATTTCTGAGTGTGTGTGTTTGTTTGTTTGATTGTGTATATATATATATATACATGTGTGTGTGTGTGTCTGTCTGTATGTTGTGTGTGTGTGTGTGTGTGTGTCTGTGTGTGTGTGTGTCTGTGTGTGTGTGTGTGTGTGTGTGTGTGTATGTATGTGCCTGTTTGTCTTGTTTATTTATGTGTGTGTGTTTGTTTGTTTAATTGTGTATATATATATATATATATATATATATATATATATATATATATACATGTGTGTGTGTGTCTGTGTGTGTGTGTGTGTGTGTGTGTGTGTGTGTGTGTGTGTGTGTGTGTGTGTGTGTGAGTTTGTGTGTGTGTGTGTGTGTGTGTGTGTGTGTATGTGTGTGTGTGTACCTGTGTGTGTTGTTTATTTATTTCTGTGTGTGTGTGTGTGTGTGTGTGTGTGTGTGTGTGTTGTGAGTGAAAGTGTTTATTCTTAAAATATTCATAGTCTAATTTAAGCCCCTCTGAAGATGAAAACCTTAAATCTTTAACATTCTGAAACCCTGAAAATCACTCCACCCAAAAATTCAGAATAAATGAATGAATAATGAATCTATATAATTGAAATCTATTTTTTTCATTCGTGTGAAAATAAATTTCCACCCATTCCTTACAATAAATTGGTAAATAACTTTAGTTTAAACATCTGTACACGTCTTGACAACGCAGATAACCTCATGTGTTATTAAAACCTAAATTGGACATAGACCTGGTCATATTTTCAACCAGGCTTAACAAATTGCTAAACTATGCTTTCATTCACGTCAACTTTAAAAATGTTTCTAATTAAAATTTATGTTGTAGTTTTTGTACAACAGTTGCGGTTTTCCCTTTTACCATTTATCGAGATATTTGCGGTTGGATATAAATTACTGTTTATGTAATTTGCATTCAAATTGATTCCTTAGCGTAAAACATGACAGTTGTAAGTTGCAGGTATTAAACTCTCCAATCTTTCAAACTTTAATGTCTTAATAATATGTTTTTCTTTATTTATTTAAGTTTAATTAAATTGGAATTACGTTTTCTGACTACTGAACACTCGTACTTAACACAAACAATTTGTTTTTACGTTATATTAGGGCTGAAATGTGAGTATTACAACTATTAGTATTCATAACCTTATAAAAATATAAATTGGCAAAAAATACCTTCGCTATTTTAAATTAACAAGTTTACATAACTCTTTTTATATAATCTCTATTTTATTATACTAATATTTTAAAAATTCTAGATAATTCGACTAGTTTATCTTTATTGTTGATGCACATGTAAAGACAGGGAATCCAAGTAAGGAAAAGCTACTAATACCTTAAGCTAAAAAAGATAAAAGTTGTAAAGATATATTCCATAAACATAACATATATACCAGACTAATTTTAAAAATTTACAGAAAGAATCATAAAGTAAACCCAGTTAATAAGATAACATTAATGAAGATTTAGGCTGTAATTAAGCGTTAAAATCGGCTCAACAAATAATTAAAATTTGTATATTTATCTGTCAAATATGTACGTTTTACGAACATTGCAAAATTCATAAACGACAAATTAATATAAACTTAGCTCATTTTTCGATAATGATATATATCACATTTTTTTATTGCGGTTCTAAATGAGGCCGATTTATTCAGTAGAAGAGTCTTCTATTGCACTAGTTAAAAATCACGTGAGATAAAATAAAAATTTAACGGTTTTTCTCAAATTAGAAAAGACTTTTTCTGATGATTGACGTCAACGTAATAATCAATTCATGGGACAATGCAGCTTCACACAGGAGTTAAAAGTAATTAGATAAATATTGCGATACCTTTATCTTGCACAGCGAAATAAAATAATTAAAAAAACAAGTAGAAAGAGAGAGAGAGAGAAAGACTAATAATTTTAATAATAATAAGTGTAATAACTATTACGTAATAAAACCTTTACAATAAAAGAGTATTACTGTATTTAAAACACTAGTGTACATTGTGTTTTTAATGAACCCTTCAGTAATCCGGCGTGTTCAATAATCCGGCAGTATCTTAGTCATATATCTGCCGGATTACTGAGTGTTTACTGTATTTCTTCAGGAATCACACCACACTGTTATATACAATTACTAAATAAAATAGAGCAACAAAGTCTCCAGTTAGGCTGGGTTAAAAAAATTAATAAAAAAATGTTTTATTAATATCATTTAAAAGTCAACTAACACCAGGGTATAACTCCAGACCGGAGTTGTAAAAATGTTTTTTTCACATGGTTTTTTTTGTTACTGCGAAATTAGTTTTTTAACATATTCCAAATGATGACAATGTATTCGGTTGTGATAGGTCAGTTTGTAGAAAATAAAACTAAATTTCCTAATGTAAATTAAACTATTTGCAGAGATGAAAAACGTGGCGTCTCGGAGTTGTAAAAACGTCAACGGAGTTGTAAAACTTTTTTTTTCATTTGTTTATTTTATTTTATTATTATCGAATTCGTTTATTTAAAACTATATTGCAAAAAGCCACAAAGTAACAGGTGGGTTAGGTTATAAAAAATAACATTACGTGTCTTAATAAACTGTAAAATTAACATCTGCTGTGGGGAAGCAATTTGAGCATTAACACAGGTTAAAAACACAAAATAAGCCTAAGTTACTAAAAATGTTAATTTTTTTCATTTCTTTATTCTGTGTCCATTAAATTCTTTTCTAACTAAATTGTTAACAACCACAAAGTAACCGGTTGGGATAGGTTAGGCTATAGCAAGAATGGAATAAATAACTGCCACAACCGGTTGGGATAGGTTAGGCTATAGCAAGAATGGAATAAATAACTGCCACAACCGGTTGGTGAGCTAGTATTGTTTTTATAAGCAACCTATTTAAACGGATAAAGTGTTACAGTATTGTAAAATAGGCAATAAATCATTTATTGCAACATAAAATAGTGCTTTGTCTTGTGAACATTCAGTTTATACAGTTTTATGCGTTTTTTGTGCATTGACGTTTGTACGTCTCCACATTTTAACGGCTATTTAGAGTTTTTGGAGACTAAAAATCATTATACTCTTGTTTCGAATGTATTACTTTAGTAACTTGAATAAACACGAAAAAATATATTTGATGCAATCTATGTCACATATTACCTTCTCGATATATAATAAATTTCACTGACATTTTATTTTACAGTACGCGTATTTCGAAATGCAACTATTCCGAGTTCTCTAATGGGATCCAAAGACATTTTTCAGGATAAATATATAAAATTCATTTATTGTTCAAACAATAATATTTTTACCAAATAAATCTTAAAAGAATAAAAGCCAGTTAATTATTATTTTATTAATTTATTTCCATTTTCTTAGTAGCATCAAAATCTTTATAGGGTAGACCGAAATAAATAAGGCATTTTGATATTTGGTAATGGGTAGATAGTACTCCACTACAGTTTGTTCCTGGTATTTTTCTGTTAATTGTTTCTAAAATATAAGTAAACGTACGCCTATATCTGATTCATCCAATATTCAGTTATAACTTCTCCAGTCCCTTATTTCTGATATTCAGTTCCTTCATTTCGGATCTTCAGTTCCCTCATTTCGGATCTTCAGTTCCCTCATTTCGGATCTTCAGTTCCTTCATTTCGGATCTTCAGTTCCCATTTCGAATCTTCAGTTCCTTCATTTCGGATCTTCAGTTCCTTTATTTCGGATCTTCAGCTCCTTCATTTCGGATCTTCACTTTCCTCATTTCGGATCTTCAGTTCCTTCACTTCGGATCTCCAGTTCCATTATTTCGGATCTTCAGTTCCTTCATTTCAGATCTTCACTTCCCTCATTTCGGATCTTCAGTTCCCTCATTTCGGATCTTCAGTTCCTTCATTTCGGATCTTCAGTTCCTTCATTTCGGATCTACACTTCCCTCATTTCGGATCTTCAGTTCCCTCATTTCGGATCTTCAGTTCCTTCATTTCGGATCTTCAGTTCCTTCATTTCGGATCTTCAGTTCCTTCATTTCGGATCTTCAGTTCCCTCATTTCGGATCTTCAGTTCCTTAATTTCGGATCTTCAGTTCACTCATTTCGGATCTTCAGTTTCTTCATTTCGGATTTTCAGTTCCCTCACTATATATTAGTGATATATTTCGGTTCCCTTTAGGCTAAATATCCACTTAGTGGTTCTTAAAAAAATAATCTATGAGTATAAGAAACCAATTTTGAAACTTAATTATCATGCTAAAAATAAAAAAGTCATATAAACATATATTCAGAAATTCATAGCTCTTACAGTTGATTTTTTTTCAATATCTTTTGTTTTCTAATTAACTCCCGGAATATTTCCTAACAATCTTATTTCAGAAGATATGTGTGCGCGTGAGTGTGTGTGTGTATTTGTGTGTGTTTGTGTGTGTGTGTGTGTGTGTGTGTGTGTCGTGTGTATGTGTGTGTGTGTGTGTGTGTACATATATAATAAAGCCAACAGTGGTGTGTGTGTGTGTGTGTAATAGAATGTGTGTGTGTGTTTGTTTGTCTGTCTGTCTCTGTCTATCTGTCTCTCTCTCTCTCTCTCTCTCTCTCTTTCTCTCTCTCTCTCTCTCTCTCTCAGTTGTAATAAATATTCAGAATTTAATTGTGTGTCCAAACATAATACAGTTCACCATAAGAAAGTGATTTTTCAAATATAATGATTCCTTTTACAATTTTTTACACGCGTTCAATCATGTACAATATTATATGAGTTTTGGCTACGGTCTGATTTGACATGAGACACATCACCCGAAACGGCAGTCATCATTAGTTTAAGTGCTACTATAGGTGTAACATATGACAAGCGTTTTTAGTTACTTACAATATTACTTAGTTTAGTGATAAAAACGTTAATGTTTGCATTGATTTTTCTCGTGGGATGCTTTTATACATTTTCAAAGGAAGGAGAATTCAACGCTTAATAAACAAAAATATGGAAATCATCACAAGTACGTAAGACCCATACTGTTTGTTACTCAAAAAAATATTTTCAACCGGAATGTCTATTATGAACATTTCCAAATATTAAAATGATTGAAAATTATTCCAAATTATTGAAAAATTCAAAAACGTTATTGGTAACGGATTTTTACTAAACGTTTAAAATTCGGATTCTAAGACTAACATTATTAAAATTAATGTACTTCCTGTATATGCAACGAACAAGCCATTAAAACTAGTATTTCTTATGAATGAATAAATATCCGGTTGAAGAAAGCGCTTTCGCGGAGAAATTCGGAAAGTCCAGCTCTACGTCCTCTCCCCCGCTGATTTAGTTATTTCCTTATTAATTCGAAGTATCCATATTTATTAATTAAACAAACACATGCGACACATTCGCAAGTAAATGGGCTTGTCCCGTTCTAGAAACTGCGACGTCACGAGGCCATGTGTGCAATGACAGTTCGTTTTGGCTGCCTCCGATATTTCACGTCCTGATGCAAGAATAACACTCTACAACAGTCTCAAGTAAGCATTGGCCAAGCGCCGGCTTAATCTATTCGCTAATTCAACACTACAGGTCTAATCGCTTTACTACAGCAATCACACAGATACACAGTTATGACAGGAAGTTACGTCTGAGAGGAAATCATAGATTAGAAACAAACTACACAACTTTGAAATTAGTTTAGGAACATCTACCTATTCGAGATTTGAAGTTGCAATACTTCTAAAGCGTGTAATATGTTATATAAAGACTTGAACATCGACTTTCTATTCGCTTTATCTTAAACGTCACATTTCTAAATATGATCTTTTACTTAGTATAGTTTTTAGTACAAATAATATTATAAAATCACAAAAATTGAAGTACAGACATTCACGCCTGTTGTGCGATAAAGGCTCTAGTTCTACCTAATCACCTTTGCATGTTAGGATGAAGATGGTTCTCCAGGATGAGGGCCACGTAGGCTAAGGGGGTTGGGAGGGGGTAAACCCTTGTATAGACTTTATACATTGAAACTGGAAAACTTTTCAGTAATATGACCAAAGCTTTTGATGGTGCCCTAAAAATGTTTTAGCCTTGAAATATAGATTAAATATTATTTGATTCTATTATCACTTGAAGTACCATTTGTTCACCAAAAACACTTTAATATATATTACAATGTCATACTTGACAGAGTCTAGCTTTATCTTATTACATTCAATGCCTGGTCCTGAGTTGTATCTCGGGATTTGGCCACCACGAAGGGTGAGGGGTTTAAAGAGGGGATTATGAACTAAATACAGTAAACTCTCGATTATCCGTGGGCGGATTAACCGGTTTGCGGATTATCCGGGGTCTGCCATTGTTTTACAAATATCCAATTTTTATTCCAATCAGATTCATGTGTTTAAATTTCCAAACGGTGAATTACGACGTAAATACATATAAGGCTTAATAGAAGTTAAGATGAAGGGAATAGATATGTAAATATGTACGTACTAATTTTTACATTGAAAGGGA